>JAMPIV010012585.1:0-75000 GCA_024509875.1 Oreohelix idahoensis | reverse complement strand
TGGCGCAGATTGCTGTTCTTTTCAAGGCGTCATCATGCTAGCAGATAGGTAATTTTAGTCTTTTTCAAGGCTAAGCATTTATGCAAAAGCTAGCAGTCCTTTTCAGGACTAGTCCTTTTCAGGGCTTCATCATACTAGCTGATAAGACCTAGTAGTTCTTTTCAGAACTTAGTTTCTATAGACGCCATATTTCAGTTGACAGATTTAACATATTTTTGAATGGTCTTTTCTTTCATGATCTAACCGACGAACTTACATCTAGGTTAAAATAAACGTGCCCAGCCACAAAAAGGCTAAAACTTCAAGTTAATTTGTTAAAGTGGTCACGAATACAAATGCTATCTTCTGCCATTTACTATCAAGGTGGTAAACGAGGCAACAGCGTGGGCAATTAAATTGCGAGTGATCGAAAGACACAACACGTGTGAATCATCTTCTCTTCCAGGCGTAGGATTCGCTAAATATTCTACGATTCATAAGCATCCGGGTTTTCACTATTCCAAATCACCAGGTATCGCCATTTAATTACATTCCCACGCTTCACTGACATTACAACAAACATATAATTAACACGATATTTACATCAATAGAAATAAGGGAAGAAGGCCGCACAAGCTGGTGTGCATTTCGTTCTTACTTTATTAAGGTACTAGCAAGAAATCTGCCATGATATGAGGAAAAAAATGATGGTGTGCGACTTCTGTCTCGTGTGCTGATAAAGGCACAATTTATCACGAATTCGTTTTCTTTCTTTCAATTTCAGTTCACCTTCCACTGAGCAAACAGGCTCGTGAACACACGCAGACTCTTGGAATTTATATTTAGCAATATCGTATTCATATAAACTGAAGATAGATAGTCTTTCTTGAAATACAAAAAAATAAATTAAAGTAAAATGTAATAAAAAGTGAGTTCCAGGATGGAAAAGCAGAACATTTGCTTTGGAGGTAAAATAAAAAACAAAAACATTAACTACTAAACCGCCATCATGATTCAGTGTGTGTGTTTTAACATCTTAAATATTTTCATGATTGCCTTCCCCAGTTAAAGTTGCGTTTCTTGCGGATATACTTTCTTACTTAGTTGTTCATCTTCTACCCTAGGGCGTATAATTATGCAAAAGAGAGAGAGAGCCATACTATACTATCGGCTGTCTTCCTCCTGGCCTGGTTTCATTGTAGTCCTCGGTCATTCAGAGATGTTCAATTGTCCTGCGAGAGAACTAAAGGATGTCTGGATCCCTAGCTCTTTGTTTTCCATATTTGTTATGATAGCTGATCTTCCATTCTGCAGACATGACCAAACCATCGTAACTGCGACTGTTCCACTTGTGTCTGCATGGGCTGGGTTTTGAAGCCATGACATATCGTTTGGATGCAGACCACGAATATTCTTTTTATTTCAACCACCTTCCGCAGATACCTAATTTCTGACGTTTGGATGTGGCTTTTATGGGTTGTAGTCATTGAACATGAGTCGCATCCATTAGTCAGGGCTGAGGCATAGGTGGAGCGGTATAAGCCATCTTCGTCTTCTTGCTAATTTCTCTTTTGCTGTGGAATCCTCGATTTATGGCCTGAGAAATTCTCCCAGCTGCTGCTCTTCGGGTAGCCAACTTTTCTTCCCAGTCTATGACAGCTCCAATGTATTTTAGTGGTTGACTTGCTCCAGGACCTGTTCTCCCAGAATAATCTGATGCCTTCTTCCTTCTCATAATATTACCAGGATTTTTGTTTAGGAGCTACTGATGACCATCCCTGTCTTCTCCAGCCCTTCGCTCAAGACTTGCAGGTTGAATTGAAGATGTGCCTCTGATTTAGCAATCAGAACAATTGCTATGATTTGTGTTATGTATTCATATTATATATATACATATATACATATATACATATACATATATATAGATATATATATATATATATATATATATATATATATATATATATATATATATATACATATATATATATATATATATATATATATATATATATATATATATATGTGTGTGTGTGTGTGATGGGGCCGTAAAGACACCCCGGAGGGCCCCCCCTTCATTGTTCATGGCAGATTTATCGCCCATATATTTTCGATGTGCGCGAAGCATGCTGGGATGTAAAAAGTCTTCAAGAAGATATATTAGTTTAGGCCATAATAAAGCCTAAGAATTAGTTGTGATGTGTTATATTTGGTAGTCGTGTGTTATATTTAATAGCGGTAGGTTTTATCTGTGTTTTCGTGCCTAATAAAGCAAATATCGCGAGTGTTATTTATGCGGCTAAATTAATGCGCGCAGCGCACTGAAGTTGAGTGATCAGCCATAGGGTCTATATAAGAAGTGCCTAGCCGGCGAGCGGGCCTATTTTGCAAAAGCCACCCAGACGAGAGAGAAACGAAGTTAGACACCAGAGTGTAGGCTAGATGCCTTGAGCACGATTAGGAACTGAGCACTAGCTGGGTGTTTTGTTTGTTTGGTGTTATGTTCGTTGGTTTATTTGTTTAATGTTTGCTTCAGTGTGCTCTTAGTCACTGAATGGATTGTAAAAATAAATACAGCCCCTGCCTCAGAATCAAGAGTTTTATTGTTGAATCGGGTCGGTTGCGAGTGTGAAAAGAGAGTGATCAAATATCACAACATCATCATCATCATCTCGCCCACCCTATCACATATATATATATATATATATATATATATATATATATATAGATATAGAGATATATATATATATATATATAGATATATATATATATATATATATATATATATATATATATATATATTGATTGTGATAAGTCAAATTTTCGTTTGTTGCATTTTCCTGTGACCTCCTTTAACTTTCTCCTGTGCCATTCTTTTTCTTTTTTTCTCACTCGCTTTTTATTGCGTTTTTTTCCGCTCTCATCGACCGAGGTTATCTTATCATACCTTGTCACTCCCTAATAGCATTTGACTGCTTAACCTGTTTTTGAAGCAAATTTGACTTCTATTTGTGCAGGATGAATATGTTTGCGTACTAGATTCTGTAACATCTTACGGCCAGTGAGAAAATGTGTCTGAAAGTAGCGAGACGGGTTGATTGAACAAACACTGGTAGGCGATATGGGGCAAAAACCCAGACATTAATCAGCGGAAGATTGCGAACAACCATTAACACGTGACCGATTTCACTGGGATGTCCAAAGATGACTTACTTACTTAGTCGTTCCCCTTCTACCGTGAGGTGTAGAGGTTTGGAAGAGAGAGCGCCAGACTGTCCTATCGGCTGTCTTCCTCCTGGCCTGGTTCCATTCTAGTCCTCGGTCCTTCAAAGCTTCTCTAATGTTGTCCTCCCAGCAGACTCTGGGTCGTCCTGGGGGTCTGGATCCCTGGCTCTTAGTTTCCCATGCTTGTCGTTGTAGCCGAACTTCTCCCATTCTGCAGACATTGCCAAACCATCTTAGTTGAGACTATTCTACTTGGGTCTGCAGGGGGTGGGATTTTAGGCCTTGACGTATCGTCTGGTTGCGGACCATGTCTCTTCTTGTTACTTCAACCACCTTCCTCAGATACCTCATTTCTGAGGTTTGGATTGGAACTGGCTTTTGTGGGTTGTAGCCATTACCCATGAATCGCATTCATATGTCAAGACTGGGACATAGGTGGAGCGGTATACAGCCATCTTCGTTTTCTTACCAACCTCTCTCTTGCTGAGAAATCCTCGATTTATGGCCTGAAAAAGTCTTCCAGCTGCTGCTTTTCGAGTGGCCAACTCTTCTTTGGTGCCACACTTTTGGTATATAATAGCTCCGATGTATTTAAAGTGGCCGACCTGCTCCAGGACCTGTTATCCCAGCTTAATCTGATGTCTTCTTTCTTCTCGTGATATCACCATGGATTTTGTTTTAGAGCTGCTTATGGCCATCCCTCTCTTATCCAGCTCTTCCTTCCAGACTTGTGGGTTGGATTGGAGATGTGCCTCTGATTTAGCAATCAGGGCAACATCATCAGCAAATGCCAGCTCTGAAATACAGACCTGTCTCATCTTCCAGTACCCCACTGAATACTTTCTTGTTCTCTCCTTACATGCCTTGATGACATCGTCCATGAGGGGTATGAAACGATAAGGTGACAGGATATCACCTTGTCTTACACCAGTGGTGGTCCTGAACTCTTCTGACTTATGGTTTGCTGTCCTTACATAATTTCTGCAAGACTTGTAGAAGCTCTGTATAGCATGAATCAGAGGTGCTGAAATGTTCTTCCTTGCTAAACAGTCCCAAAGTTTTCTCCCTGGGACCCTGTCAAATGCTTTTTCCAGATCTATGAAACAAAGATGGATCTCATACTCAAAGGCCTTTTCACTCAGCTGTCTGAGTGTGAAGATTAGGTCTTGAGTACTTCGGTTAGCTCGGAATCCGCACTGGCCCTCATCAAATTGTGGCTCAGCTAGGCTTCGGAGTCTCTGCTCTAGGATTCCATAGTAGATTTTACCAGGGACACTGAGAAGGGATATGCCTCTATGGTTTCCACGTCGATTGTCACCCTTTTAAAAAATTGGTGTTATGATGGCAATCTCCCAATCCTTTGGTATGGTCTTGTTGCACCACGCTGCCTGTAGGACCCTTAAGAGTAATAGGTCGCCTGATGCTCCCATGTACTTAACCATTTCTGGTGTTATACCATCATGCCCTGCTGTTTTGGCCATCTTGATTTTCTCCAGTGCTGCCTTCAGTTCTTCCAACTTTATGTCATCTTCAGCATCATTGGTTTTCTCTTCAGTGCTAGTGGTTATCATTTCTGATGCTTCACTATGCTCACCATCCAGGAGTTCTGAGAAATATTCTTTCCATCTTTCCATTACTTCCTTCAGGGCAGTAAGCAATTTGCCTTGCTTGTCCTTTATAAATTTGAGAGGGCATTTTTTTCCTTCCTCGTGTTCTTTAGGGTCTTATAGAACAATTTCTGGTTTTCTTGCGCATCTTTTTCATGCTTTTCTCCAAATTCTTCACATGACTTCTGTTTTGCTGCTAGCACCTTGTTTTTTGCTTCTGTACTGAGTATCACATATTCTCTATATTTCTCCATTTGTCCTGTTGTGTTTTTAGCTCCTAAGTATTGTTTCCATGCCATTTTCTTCTCTCTTATTTTCTCTTTGACTTCCTCTGTCCACCAAGGTGTCCTCTTTCTCTTGTTCCCAAGTCGGACTTCACCACATGCTTCTGCGGCAGCTGTCTTTATGATGTCCTTGAATTTAAGCCAGAGGGTTTCCAAGTCATCAGCTGTTCTTCTGTTTTTCTCACCGCTTCAGCAATAAGCCCCTGATATCTGGTCTTAATTTCTGGCTCTCTCAGCTTGTAGGTTTTAATGTTCATTTCTCCCGTTCGTTTACTTAGTTTCTTGCGTGATGTTGGGCAGTTCCAAGGCTGAGCAACTCTTTCAGTTGTTCTTTTGATTGTTAGCAGGTAGTGAACACTTCCAATATCTGGCCCCCTCCAGACTCTAGCATCCAGGACATATTTGAATGAGCTCCTCCTAACAATGGCATAGTCGATCACTGACTTCTCATTCTTTGTTGGTTCACATCTAGTGTATGCATGTATGCGCTTATGGGGGAACTTTGTGTTTGGAATGATCAGATTCTGCTCACTGCAGAACCTAAGCAGTTGCTTTCCATTGTCATTGAGAGTATCTTCTCCATATCTTCCGATAACTCGACCCCATCTAAGCATGGTCATTTCCAACTCTGGCATTGAAATCTCCGAGCATGATAATTTCATCTAGGCAGTCATCCACTGTCCTTTTAAGCAGCTCGAAGAATTCCTCCTTGACCTCTGCTCTCTCGTCCTCATTTGGCCCATACACTATGACCAGGTTGACTGTGGTTTCTCCTTCTTTTAGTTTTACAACTATAATGCGCTCCGAGACAAAGTTCCATCCCTTGATACTATCTTTTTGGTTTTTGGCCACAATGCAACCCACGTCCCCTTTAGCTCTTTCAGATGTGGGTACACCACTATAGAGCACCGTGTTGCCATTGAGATCCATGACTCCTTGTCCTTTTTTCTTTGTTTCCGTTATAGCCGGGATTTCTAGTTTTGCTTTCCTTATCTCTTCCACCAGTTCCTCTTCTTTCCCATTTATACTTCTTGTGTTCCAAGTTCCATAAGTCGTAGTCCGTAGTCCGTTCCAGTTCGTCGCCTTTAGAATCAGTCCGGTTTTCTCTCTTGTAGTTCTCGTAATGATGATTTAAAGCAACCAGGTAATTGGCCTGTTCTGCCTTTGCATGGTGGAGGGGCTGCCTCCTTACGGCCTCCATGCAGGCCGCCCTCTTCCTTTTTCAGCCGGGCTTGGGACCGGCCTAGGCGGAGTTCCGAAGATGACAATGTTGTTAAAGATTAAGGCACAGAAAGTGATGTAACACTTCCGGTAGATTGACTTTGTCGCAATAATCAACTACGAGAAAGTAACATCTTGGAGGAAATTATCAGCGATAGATTTGTGAAGATTTTGTAAACGTGACAGGCAACAACGGAAGTAGCAAGACCTTCTGTGGTCATGGAGTTTAAAAAATTCCATGTAAAGGGGCAATATCTCATGTGTAGTAATGTTCTACATGATGATAGTGGGGAGGGGGACCCGTAAAAAAATCACACACTTATTTGCAATTGATTTGGCATTTGAGATGCTAAGATAGACTGCTCCTGATTGGATCTCTCCTCAATGAAGCAACATGGGTTTGTGTGCAAAAACTTTGCTTATAACATACCGCTTTGCAAAAATACTTCACTGTTTTCCAATTCATCAAGGAGAAATCATAGACAGCCAGAGACACGGAATATTAGGACTCCAATATAAGACGGGCCATAGGACTGGAAGGGAATTATAAGATTACAAGGTGTTAAGGATAACATTAATATGTTATAATATGTTGCTACACGCAGGCATATATCCATTGATTTGAGAAGATATAGCTGTCTGTAGTAAAGTCAGTTTTTGTGTACGATTTTTCACTTATATTGAACGCCGCATAACTTGCTACGTCACCGGTCACTAATGACGTAATATATCACGCGCTTTTGCATTCTAACGGTCAGCTGTCTTGGCCTTTCGTATTTTTCAGTCGTCCGGAGTAGACGTACTTTTTTCAAGCTCCCTAAGATTGTGGAGACTTGCATTCTGATGTTCAGTGGAATTTTTATTTCGGAGGCCGCCACTTACTTGATATTATGCAGGATGGTACATTAACTTACCCAGAAGTTATTACCATATCCAGGGAGTATTTTTTCGAATAATGCATCTAAGATTTTGTCATGAATATTTCTGCCGCATTGCTTGGGTCCTCGTTGTCTACACGAGCCTCTAGACACAACGGCCAGAATTAAGGAGAGGAGAGGATTATATTATATTTCATTGCCACTTATTATAAGATGCCTATGATTGAGATTTATGGACAGAAGAACTAAATTGTTGATACATTCTTCCATGCCACAAATATTATTACTTGATGGAGCCTGTTTTTATGAGAATAAACTTTTGCCATGTTTGCTGTGAACCTGCCACTTGCCGGCTCATGTTGTACCTATCAGATTTGTAATGAATGACTGCCAATCATCATTTGCATTACACAGCACGATGTACTCTACAAGATCGACTGTCATATTTGTATTCGTCACATCTAAGTCGTAACACAAGGGAGTAACTCTAGTCAATACTTTGCGCCTAAAATTCTAGGATTCTACTTCAAGTGCATCCAGTTAGACACCTAACCCATATGAAGAGACGACATTTTAAATCAGTTGCCCTAGTGCCCTGTATTTCTATATAGAGTGACGTCAACTGAGTCAGAATCGAAAACGCCATTTTTTGTCGACAATACCTGGGTTAGTAGCGGGAATAAGCGTCGAGTAAGATTATTTTTTTTTTTAAATTAATGAAGAAAAATATCCCGTTCAACCTCTGATGGGTTATAATTAGGATATATATTGTTTTCAATTCCAAATAATATGAACAACTGCCGATGAGAAAGTGGCATCACATTTGTCAAATCATTGTAAATAGGGACAATCACAATTATGCTAATACGTTAAATAAATAAACAAAACAAAACAAAAAAACAAACAAACAAAATCAAGAAGAAACTCTGAACAAGAATTATATTAAAATGGAGGGGTGTAAAGGCCTGGTGGTTCCAGTTATATAACTGACTTTAACAGATATTTAATTGACTTTCATCTGTTAAAAGTCATATGCATTGTAAGAACAGCATCAGACCTTCACATTCCCAGACACTAATATTAACATTTGTTCGTTACAAATAGTGTTTGACTATATTATGCAGTTCCCTAGGTCTGTCTATTCTTAACACCTCTTCTATATTTATAAGATTATATATATATATATATATATATATATATATATATATATATATATATATATATATATATATATATATATATATATATAATATATATATATATATATATATATATATATATATATATATATATATATATATATATATATATATATATATATATATATATATACATACATATATATATACATACATATATATATTTTTATTTATTTATATTTATTTATATATTTATATTTATATTTATATTTATATTTATATTTATTTATTTATATTTATTTATTTATATTTATTTATTTATATTTATTTATTTATTTGTTTGTTTATTTATATATAACCTATATAATTTTAAATTATATAATATAAATTATATAATTATTATAATTTTATAATTATATAATTTAAATATATAAAATGATATCATGTAATAAAATTTTATATTTTTATTATTTTATTAATATTTTTAAAATTATAATAAAATTATATAACATATAATAAATTATATATTATTATTTAATAATACAAATTATAATATATATAATTATATATATATATATATATATATATATATATTTATATTTATATTTATATTTATATTTATATTTATATTTATATAATTATATATATACATATTATAAATATAACATATAATTGTAAATTTATATATTATATATATTTTATATAATTTATATAATTTTAAATTATATAATATAAATTATATAATTGTATAATTATAATATATAAAATATCAAAATTATATAATAAAAATTATATAATATAATAAAATTTTATATTTGTTATATTTTATTAATATTTATTAATTATAATAACATGATAACAAAATTATATAATTTATTATATAATTTTGTTATCATGTTATTATAATTAATAAATATTAATAAAATATAACAAATATAAAATTTTATTATATTATATAATTTTTATTATATAATTTTGATATTTTATATATTATAATTATACAATTATATAATTTATATTATATATATTATATATAATAAAACTATAATAAAATCTTTGTTGCTAAATAGTGGAATTCTAACGGAATATAAAATTCAACGGAGTATGTGTTAAAAATCCACGCTACTGATTCTTTTCAATAAACCGGTAATTAAACAAGTTTTCTTCTTTTTGTTTTGTTACTTGAAATACAAATAATAGTACAAATATGTGCTACTGTATTTCCATCTAATTTTATTTCAAATTATTAGCTAACCTAAACGAAAATGCAAATTGGGTCCGAAACTCATGATCGGGTCCATTTTCCTGCAATACGGGTACGACCGAAAATGGCGGCCAAATTGTAGTTGTCGTCACTCTATATATCAAGGGCACTAAGTTGCCCGATAATACTCGGACGTTTTCCGGACAAAAAACCTGTGTTCGCCCGATATCGACGTAAGTTGCAATATGTACATTTTATTATTTTATATTTGCGTTTATACATGTATAATTTGTTTGTCGATGTATAGTTGCATTTGAAGCTAGCAACCTCATCACTGCAAATAACTTGATACATGAACCTCCACTGCAAGAGCCGGTGAGTGCTTCATGCTGGTTTCCTCACAAGGAACCAACAGCAGAGGTGACTCCAGGCTCCACAGAGAGCAGGGAGTAGATCATGATATTATAGTGTATATATTTATTTTACTAACACTTTCGTAAGTTTTATATGTTTGTTTATGTATATTTCAATCATCGCCTTCCGCTGTCCAAAAGCACTTTCATCCGACTCACTGGGCCTAAAATTAATGCTCAGGGAGGATAAATAGTCTGAGGAGGATAAAGTGGTGGATGGAAGCGGAGGTCTTGATGCCCGTATCAGGAGACCCAATACCCAAAAGAGGCATTTGTTTTCTTCTTAGTTTTTTGTACAAGTTGCCAGCAGTCGACGCTAGACACCAACACCAGACGGGTCTTGAAGATGCGTGACAACCTTTATTGTTACCCCAGCTTTACTGCATGGGACGTACTACAGCCACCAGATTTGACTATCGAAGAGAAGGACCAGGCTAGACGCCAACTGATCACACAGCGACAGTTAAGTAACATACAAGCACAGCCAAGGGACATTTCAAAGATTTTCCTACCAAAATTAAACATCATCCGATGATAAGAAATATCATCGCTTCTTTTTTTATAAAGAACTTTGTTTATTTTACAGTGTTTACCCATAAGTGATAATTGAACCTGTTTATCTGTAACAATAAATTTATAGTTTGACTAATCACTATTCAGTGAACTGTATGTCTGCACCCGTATGACTCATATTGTTTTGAATACATAACCATACAGAGAGCTATTAAAGTAATAGTTGCTGAATCACCTTCTGCTGGGGGGCTCTGAAAATACGAGTCACTATTTCCTCACAGAAAGGGCGGGAGAATAATAAGTTCATGACAGCTTATATGATCTCTGTTGTTATGCTTGATTTCTTTAAAATCATGTGAGGATCCCTGAAATAGAAACACCATTCTTCTATTTATAGGAATAGGATTACCGGATGTCGTACGCGGCGATTAATATGAGGTTGTGCGTGAGGCTGGTATGGCAACCTCATCATGTAAACATACAGCTACAAAAACCAGAAGTGCATATGAATGCTTGTTGTGGGCTTCCAGCAAGGGAACTAGCTACAATAGTGGATGCATGCGCCATCAGGAGCGAAAAAAAAAACGAAAATGAGGATGATGAAATCTTCTTCTGCGTTCGTCCTGACAAGGACGTTTGTTACGTTGTGTCGCCGTTTACAGCAAAGCTGCGAAATTTGCGCCTTTCAGCCCGACACATCCGGTTTCAGCATGGCATTTTTGGGTCCGGGTTAGCCTTCCCTCTTCGATCCCTACTTTCTCAGCCAGACTGCAGTGATGCAGCCTGTTTTCAGGACCACCACATGGAGGTGGAGTAGGGTCTTGGTCAGCTCTGGTTCGCTCACCCTGACGTAAGCAGTGAAGCTATGGGTCGCTGACTGCATTTATCACTGTTGCTGCGTCTTCGGTCCCGGATGATGAAATGATAGTTCGGACTTTCAAATGAAATGTGTGTATATAATGTTTCAGATTCTGCTGTGTTTCTTCGACTTCTCTGTAATCATCGCTGACGTTATCTTCTGCTTCTTCCTCTTCGTTGTCGTCTGCACTTTGTTCTTCGTCTTTCTTTTCTTCTCTTCTGCTCTTGATCTTCTTGTTCTCTTCACTTCTTCCTTCCAACGTGTCAAGGTCATCACACATCATTAATACTTTTTTTTTTAGCTCCAGTGGAGAAGAGACCTTAGATAAAAACAAACTAAGCTACATGGTCTGTGCCATCCCTTAAAGTTATTTTCATTTATTCTTTACCCCTTTTATGTCTGCCTTTAGTTCTCTTCTCCATGTGTATATGGTTTTATGGTCTCTCTATATCTCTCTTACCGGAGTGATTCCAAAACAAGGCCTCCCCTGTAATGCTGAAATCTGTTTCTCTTAATGTGTCTTATCAAACGCCAGTCTTCTATTGATCTCTTGTTACACTAGTTTTTGTTCAGTTCTTTTCATCACTTATACCCAACTTTGGTGATTTTATCAAACTATTTCAATTCTTTTGTTCTACGCAAGCATCCGTTTATGAAAGTCCGCATCTTTCTATTTGTCATCTTCGTTGCTGTCCGTGTTTCAGAGCAATACAATAGGACTGACTTCACATTTGAGTGCGAGATTCTTAATCTTTGTATTGGGCTTGATTTCTTTTGATTCCCGCAGCGAAGCGCCTTCTTTTAACATTTGCAGAATCGTCACTTTCTGAACTGTGCTCCACGACTTTATCAAACTAGCCAAGGGTAGCCCGTGATTTTTGAAAAGACTGGGCGAGTACGTTTTCTCATCGTTATCACCTTTCATTGTCGTCTGGGTCAATCAAACCGGTGACGGGCCAGGTACAGGTGAATGCAAAAACTAACACGGGGCGTCGCTGGATCAACTCCTCAAAGGCGCATTTTTACCTGAAGTAGGTGGACGTTAAAGACAAGCAAGCGGATTAGTAATTTCAGTAAATGGATAACGGAGTTTAAAATCAGATTAGGTCAATAAACGTGAAACAGATATTGAATTAGCAACTTCAGTGGTTAAACTGAGTATAGGTTTCATAAATTGGTGTCTGGAATCGGTCTTCCAAACGGCTTCTTATGCTACTTTCGTCTTCTTCTTCTCCCTTTTCTTGTTCTTGTACTTCCTTCTTCTTGTTCTTTTATGGTTCTATTCTTCTTCTTTTTGTTCTTTTCCTTGTCTGCTTCTTGTCCTTCTTCTTCTTATTTTTTTCTTCTCCTTCTTCTTTTTCTCCTCCTTATTCTTCTTCATCTACTGTGTGTGTCTTCTTCTTCGTCTTTTTTCTTTCATCTTCATCTTATTAAATCTCAGTTTTTTAATCTCGGCTCAAGCATTAATTGTTGCTTGTGCTTCAGAGTGCCAGTGGTATCCTATCTGCAGAGTGGAATTAGCGTTACTAAGCCTGATACCAGTTGCATTTTAGGAAGGAATCCTGGCAAAGGGGCGACCGACCCCAACCAGGCGCGTCCACGGGTGGCGGATAGTGGAACGACCTCCAGATATGGTGTGTCAGCTGCGAATTAAGTCAGCATTGCTGGACGTATAAGCAGTCGCGGACCAAACGGCGATGTCCTCCCAGCAGGACGGGGAGGGGTAACAGGTGGCACTGATACCCCCACTGAAATCCCCCGTATGTCCTATGACGAGTGCATCAAGCGAGTAAGAGCCGCTATAAGCTCTAGCCACGGGGAAGGTAAACCTCGGTAAACAAACCAATCTGCTGCCTTGCAGCTACCACCGTGAGATGGAAAGGCTATGGGAGACAACCCTGAACAACAAACACAACCCGGCCTGCCGAAGACGGAGTGTGTTAGCTACGGCGCAGACACCGGGAACAATTAGGACACACACGCTTTTGCGGTATGGAGTCATGCGACAATCTCGACTTACGTCATGGCGTCGCTCCTATCAGCTACAACCGGGGAGGAGCGGAGCCGGGCCCCTAGCCTCGAAAGGGCCCACCCAAGCAACCGGTGCCTTTGCCAACCAAATGGTCGGGGGAAGGCAAAGTAGAGCAACTGACCAACCAACCCACTATCTTACAGTGGCTCAATGGAATGCAGAAGGAGTGAGGAACAAGAAATCGGAGTTACAAGAATTCCTCAGGGAAAATAACATTGATATAATCTGCATCCAAGAAACTCACCTAAAAGATACCCAACGATTTTTTGTACGTGGATACCAATCCTTCCGCCAAGACAGGGCAAAAAGAACTAAGGGAGGAATCCTCACACTGATTAAAACCTCAATCCCAGCAGTAGAGACACACAGATCTGGTGAGGACGAACTTGAATACATAACAGTCCAACTACTGCTGCCCAGTGGAGACTTAATGATCACAAACTGCTACAGCCCTCCAACCACAACTCTGGAGCTACACAAATTGAAGCTTGCAGCATCGAGACACCTCATTATGGGTGACTTCATTAGCCACTCACCCAGCTGGGGCTATGACGCAACAGATCCAAGAGGAGAAGAGGTGGAAGATTGGATGGTAGAGAATAAACTAATTCTAATAAACCAACCAGAGGATAAGCCCACCTTCTATTCCAGAGTATGGAAAACAACGAGCACACCAGATCTTGCTATGGCTACAGATGACATAAATCGACTCACCACCAGAACAGTAAATACTCAACTTGGGGGAAGTGACCATGTACCAGTCACATTACAGATATCTGAGATAAGAAGTGCAGGAGAAATCAATATGTCTCCTAGCTGGAATTTCAAAAAAGCAAACTGGGGATTTTTTAAAGAACAAGCCGACAATTTCTGTCAGAACATTGCCCACTCAAATAACATCAATAAAAACATCTCCATAATCAGTGAGGCAATCATCCAAGCAGCAAAGAAGTCAATTCCACGAGGTAAACGACGAGACTACAAACCATACTGGAGTGACAACCTGGGAAAACTCCATAGTGAATTAAATAAAGCACGGGAAACTATGGAGCAAAATCCCACATTAGAGAACACACAGAGGCACAACAGCATAAAACAAGCTTTCAATGAACAAAAGAAAGCTGAAATCCAAAGGAGCTGGCACCAGAAGACCAGCAGTCTCAACATGGAAAAGGACTCAAGCAAGCTGTGGAATCTGACAAGAGTGCTAAATGAAGAAACAACAACCAGCTACTGTAAGACTGTCATCAAGGAAAATGAAAAATACCACATGCACGGATCCAAGAAGTACGTAAGGAAGTAAAAGAAAAACCGAAGCACCAAAACCCAGATATCTGCATGAAGTCACCCCTTACTATGAGAGAACTCAGTGCTGCCATAACAAAACTAAAGAACAGAAAAGCTCCAGGAAAAGATGGCATCACAAATGATATGATCAAGAACCTTGGACCTGTAGCCAGGCACAAGCTCCTCCTAATCTTCAATCAGTCGTGGAGTACTGGAAAATTTCCAGATCAATGGCGAGAAGCAATCATTGTTCCCATCAGAAAGAAACAAAAGGAGAAAACAAGCAAGTCCAGCTACCGACCAGTTAGCCTACTGAGCTGTCTGGGTAAGGTAATGGAAAGAATGGTGAACTCAAGATTACTGAAACATCTGGAAAAAACCATCTGCTTGATAACACACAGTCAGCATTTAGGAAAAATCGCAGCACCGAAGACCAACTAGTATTATTAGCCCAGGAAGTAGAAAATGCCTTTCAGGAGAAAAAAAAAAGTACTGGCGGTTTTGTAGATTGACAAAAGCCTTTGATAAGGTATGGAAAGAAGGGACTCCTCCTTAAGATGCTCAACAGCAAAATTGAAGGGAGAATGTTCAACTGGATACGGGACTTTCTTCGATACCGCACAGCAAGAGTAAAACTTGACGGGAAACTGAGCCATCGCGTCACTCTACAACAGGGTGTGCCACAAGGAGGAGTTATCTCCCCCACACTTTTTATCATATATATAAATGTATTGGATATCTCCAGGGCTCTTCATGCTGACGATTTTGCTGCCTGGTCTGCTGCTGAACATTTGCTAACTGCGAAGTTCTGTCCATCGGTAAATGGGCATCAGATTGGGGGAGTACAGATAAAACCTCTCAAGACAGTAGCAACCGGCTTCTTCTGTCAAAATCAGCCAATATATAAAAACTTGACGGAAACTGAGCCATTCACTCGAGAAACGATCAAACTGCAGCTAAATGGAAGTGAACTTCCAATCGAGGAAAACCCAACATACCTAGGAGTCAAGTTGGATAAGAGACTCACCTGGAAGCCGCACATAAAAGCAGTAGAACAGAGAGCAATAAGAAAGCTCTCTATTATGAAGAAACTGGCTGGCACAAGTTGGGGGGCAAATACCAACATACTTAAAAAAGTCTATACAGGCACAGCCTGGGCCACAGCATCTAAAACAAACACAGAATGTCTAGGGAAAGTGCAAAATTCAGGCCTTAGACTAATCACTGGAGGGATGAAGACTTCTCCAATCCAGGCAATGGAGCGATACACCAACATCCGCTCTCTTGATGACAGACGTGAGGAAAAGGTATTCACTCACAGTGAGAAGCTTCTACGAATGCCAAGTCATCCAATGCATGCCAAACTCCATAGTGTGACAAAGAACAGGCTGAAAAGAACCAGCTTCCTAAACATCTCCAAACATCTGCATCGATGCCATGAAGACCTCCTCCCAAATCGATCTACTGAGATTGAAATGTTAATTGATTACGAGGAGCCAGACGACTGCCATGGAAATATATCTATCATCACTGAAGTCCCTGAAATAAAAAAGAAAGGCCACCTGACCCCTCAACAACTAAAAACTTTGGCTCAAGAAATGATTGAAGAAAAGTACAACCCGAAGGAGTGGACACATGTATACACAGATGGATCTGCTGAGGGGGCAGTAAAGAACGGTGGAGGAGGCATTTTTATAAGATTCCTTAATGGAAAGATCATCCGAAAGGCCTTCCCAACTGGAAAGATCTCCTCCAATTTTAGGGCAGAAGCTATGGCACTACTGCAAGCCCTGAAGATCCTCACCAGACCTGAACAGCAGCCACAAGCTAAGATAGTAATCTTCACTGACTGCAGATCATTACTTGAATCAATACAAAACACCAGAAATGATAACATGATGAATGAGATCAGATCTGAGCTTAACATCATCCAAAGGTCATCAACCATTGCCCTTCAGTGGTTACCTGCCCATTGTGGAATCGCTGGTAATGAGAAAGCAGATACTCTATCAAGAAGTGGCAGTAAAATGGAACAATACAGCCACCCATTGCCCTATCGGGAAGCAAAAACCATCATCCACAACAAGTACAAAAATCAGTGGAAGGAGGAAGGGGATATATACAGCAGAGATGACCCAATCCACCACCTAAACAGACACCAACAGACGACAATTTTCCGCCTGAGAACTGGTCACTGCAGATTACTTGGACATCTCTATCGCCTCAAGATATCCCACACGAATGAATGCCCATGTGGAACTGATATCCAGACTCCAGAACACATTCTCCAGAACTGTCCAACCCATGATAAATTGCGACGTGCGACCTGGCCAAAAGGTGATGAGCTCCAGCAGAAGCTATGGGGCTGCCGCGCCGACCTGGAAAAGACTGTGGACTTCGTCCTGGCGACAGGCCTGCAGATTTAGCATGACTACAAACCGAACGCAGAAGAAGAAGAAGAAGAAGAAGGAAGGAATATTTCTTATAATTTCGTTAGCACACTTAGTTATAAAACATACGGTTAACTGCGCTAGCTTCAAACTTGTAAATAACCACGAATTAATTTTCTTAAAGTTAATTATCTTAATGAAAGTGTATTTTAATTCTAATAATTTTCCCATCAGTCCCGTCACTAAGTGTTAAGTTTTACAAAGGACGGTTGTATAGATGTGTTAATTAATTTGATTTTTCTACCAGTTAGTTAATACAAGTAAATTTTCTGAAGGATGCATAAACCTCCATAAAGATATTGATTATAATAATTATCCTACCAGCCTGATAAATCCTCATTTGTGCTGTAAACGTTTGATGGTCATTTCCATTTTGTACAAAGGTAAAACCAAATGTTGGGTAATTTACTGCAGGAAGTAATTCATTCTTTGGAATGAATACCTGGGATCTTGTCCGCCCAGTATGTAAAAACCGAGTGTTTTTCCACGGGTTCTCTCAAACAGAGAGCCCACTCCATGTCTGTATAATTATTTTTCCTGTTTCGCCCAGTGTGATCTAGATGACCGCACTAATAAGTGTCACCAAATTGTGTGATCTTGTCCACAATTTGTGTATAACGTCACCAAGTTGGGTGATCTCGTTCACAATTGTATGTACAACGTCACCAAGTTCTGTGATCCTGTTCACAATTGTATGTACTTCTTCTTCCTCGTTCGCCTACAGACTTCCACATTAATGACTCTAATAAAGGCAGTAGTCAACTCAAGGTTCCCGACATCTCCAAACAGTTTTTCGTTGACAGAAGTGGGTTGTTGCCATATGCTACTCCGTTCATTACTGTAGGTTGGGCAGTACTGCAGCAGGTGTTCGACTGTCATCGGGCTAGTACCACAGGTGCAGAGATCTGTTGCACCAATGTTGTATTTGTGGTATAGATGGTATCTCAATCTGTTATGTCCAGTCCGCAGCCGAAAAATGATGACCTGTTCTTTCCTGGATAGTTGATGATATGCATCATTTTTCAAATGGCCCGGGTGCTCTCTTTCCCATTTGGACTTGAATGTAGCCTTTATAGTAGTAATTGTATGAACGACTCACAACGTTCTGTGATCATGTTCACAGTAGTGTGTACACTGTCACCAAGTTCTGTGATCTTGTTCACAATTTTGTATACAACGTCACCAAGTTCTGTGATCATGTTCACAATTGTATGTACAACGTCACCAAATTGTGTGCTCATACAAACAATTTTGTTTATAACGTCATCACGTCCTGTCGCAGCTGTAGTCTTTTAAAAATTATATGAATTTTTCGGCTTTAATTTTTGTATTGGGGAGTGGGAGGTGTCAGGGACAGATCATTCGATGTCCCTTGTGGTGAACTTCTAAATACAATATCTAAATTAGAATATAACAGTATAGTGCATAAAGTCAAAGATAGGATAGTACTAAAAATTTTCGGCGAGAATCATAGTCGTCGCCTACGCCTTCAGCTTATTACTTGATAACACATTAGCCGAACAAAAAGGGTACCCAAATTTTCAAATTCGTCCTTGACGACAAACGTAACACTTCCCTAGGTCAACTAAGTATTTGCCTAAAATACATTGTGGACGGGAGGGGCACGGATAGATAACCAACGCAAATCACGTCTCACATTATTTCTAAAAATAAAACCAACTTGCTAGTATTGCCCTTAGGCGGTTTTCAAAAATACGATGTAACGTTAGAAAATGTGGACACTACGATCAGGAAAAAAGCTTAGCTCTTATTGCGAATGACATAAACTCTCGTATTTAGCTTGAAAGTACATGGAAAAAGAATTGAACAGGAGGTAGTTTAAAAATAAACAACGAACATGGAAAAAAAGATAGAATTTTGAACCAAGCCACTTAGCCCCATAAAAATCATATATTCGTGTACCTGAAGACTTACTGACCAAGAATATGTTGTTAGTTATCTAAATAGTCTATTAAATAATCAAATATTGGTAATAATACATAGAGAATCGGAGATACTGTCAGGTCAAGTCATATCTGCTTAGATTGGATAGCATATTTTTTTGGGGAAAAAAAATTAGGCGAAAGAAAGGCTAAGATAGTACGATGAAGTGGATTGGATGAAATTTGAAGGAAGCCGTAATATTATTGGCTGACCTAATATACAAATCTAGTTGGTAGTAGTAACGCATAGTGGTTTGAGATATATTTTTTTTTAATTCATTCAAAAAAAGAGATGCTTGGTCTCAGTGGCCAAAGCTTTTTACATGATAGGAATAGTAGGATTCTCGCTGCCATTTTTCCAAAATATTCATAGGAGCAAGAAGCGATGAGCAAACTTGTGCTTTTTATTAATAATACTACCATCTGAAAGCAGTCTGAACAGAGGCAGTGACGAAAGTGTGCTATAATCGATTGCCTAATTCATCGTTACTTGTTTATATTTCCTTGATATGTGGTAAGATTGATTTTATTGACTTTTCATTAAACAAAGGTTTGTGTATAAGAAAAGGCCATGAAAAAAAGATTGTAATTAAATGGTTCCATAGCAGACTTAGGCATGGCCTAGATGTTGATCCATCATATAAGGGACTATCTAAGAAGTTTAGAACTACAGGACTATATATATGATGGTCATACAGGAACATTACACCTATCTTATTGCATGGAAAAGATTACTGCAGGAATGACAGAGGCGTAGCATCCATCAGGGAAGAGAAAAAGAAAACTGGTACCATTTGTTCCATCAAACTAAAGGGGAGAAGCAGGGTTGTCAGAGAGAGCTGACCATGTTCTTTTGTATTGACTATATGTTTACATGTAAATTAGGAGGAATTAGTTTGGTATTAAGACAGAACCATAACTTGCATCGACAGGGGTTCTTGCTGGCACTTGTCTGGTGCTAGTACTCGCTCATTGAAGAAGTCTGCACGATTTCAAAGAGTCACTGGCACCTGCTTGTATTAAAGAAGTTCAAGTCCAGAGGAGACTGAAGTGTTTGGCCAAACCGACTACAACTGCTGTGATTCCAGGCAACAGATAAGTGCAATATCTGGCCTGGGACAACTTATCACAAATAAAGAACAATCTCCTGTGTAGAAAAAGCGTTACTCCAAAGAATAAAATAAACAATCATAGTGAAACAGAAGACAGTGGGATGATGACAATCCTCAACCTGCTTCCCTGTACTAGTATTTAAAAAGAGTAAATAACATCAGAGTGAACATTTGTAATAATGTACTATGGACATATTGTCTGTTGTGTGTAAATATCTTTATATATATTTGTAAATATATCTATCCATCTAAACTGATTCTCATTGACTGTAGTCCTGACCAAAACAACTTTAGGCTCAGGACCAATAAAGTTTAACAAAAGATATGTTAAATATAAAATTTAACAGCTGGAGTTAGTTGAGTTTATCATAGTACTTAGTATATGTTTGTATATGTTTTGTATTGAGATTCTTTACAACACTCTTACAATACCCTAGACACTTTATGTAGCTTTCAGTCACGCTAGTCAAAAAAGAATATAACTTAGAGTGAGATCGTAAATGTGGTAACAAGGAAGGTACTCTGTAATACAGTTGTTCATTGTTTACCTCAGAGACCTTCACAGTTGATCTCACTCAAGTACAACTATATGCACACCATTCTTCTTAACATCAAAACACACCACAGTCCTTCAAATTTTTTAGTTTAAAATGTACTGCGAAAGGGGGGGTTGTGCGCAGAATTTCAGCTTCCTATGTCGTCTGAAACCTAGTGAACCTAGGTCTCACAGATTTGAAACATCCAAACAACACATAACAAATTAAATAAAAGCTCTCGTTATTCTTATTGGTAATCAGAATCGACCTCACGGCACTCCGGGCAAACCCATAGGTGCTCAGTCTCCTTCAGCAAATGTCGTAGAGTATGAATGCTACTTGTACTTGGTAGCACGCTGGTTGTACATACGACGGATGCATCCTCTCTCACGTCCATTTCTGTTAGTCCCACGTTTGGTGCCAAAAGCTCTTACGAAGGACTGCCAGTAGATAGATAGATAGATAGATAGATAGATAGATAGATAGATAGATAGATAGATAGATAGATAGATAGATAGATAGATAGATAGATAGATAGATAGATAGATAGGTGGGTGGGTGGGTGGGTGGGTGGGTGGGTGGGTAGGTAGATAGATAGATAGATAGATAGATAGATAGATAGATAGATAGATAGATAGATAGATAGATAGATAGATAGATAGATAGATAGATAGATAGATAGATAGATAGATAGATAGATAGATAGATAGATAGATACGCTGTTTGTTTTTTTTCGTTTGTTGTGTTTTTCCATTTTCTTTAACGTCCGTGCCATCAATAAAGTATACCTCGTTGTCTGCGACAAACAAAACCTTACAGGGGTCAACAAGATGTCCAGTAGCGTTCACACGCGAACCAGGTGACAACCGCCCAGGTAGCCAAATTCCTTAGTCCGTGGTTACTTTGATTTATTATCCGGAGTTGAACTCTACCGTAATATTTTGTAAACAAAATAGGTAATTTTTTAGTGCTTAAGGGAAAGTCATTATTGAGTTACTTCCCTTGAAAGTTGTGCCGTCTCTTCGATCGAACTCCGCGGATGAATCCATTTTACTGCGATTTATTCGTTGTTTGGGTAATAATAGATTGTTCTTGCTTCAGAATATCTATGGCCTGAATTTATGTGTATTGTTTGTCTGAGTAGGACGAGTCTGTCTTATATCTGTATATCTTTACATATCTAAGTCGAACTATATGTTCTGTTGTCTCTAGAGAGGTCAAAGGCTATTCGGCGGATGTGTCGCTAGAGTGTGGTGTGATTTGGCTTCGTCCCGATAGGGACTGTGTTTTCTATGTCGGCTTGTCGCCGGGGAAAAAGTGATCTCAGTATTGGTGGGGAAAGTGATAGTCGTCTAGACCTATCGTGTATGCTTTACCTCAGTGTTTATTCGTATTGCCAAGGAATGGCAGAATCATATTTCTGATACCAAGGTAATAATAGACACTCTTATGAACTCTCGTACGAAGCCACCATTTTCGATAGGTACGTTTTGAATGTCTAAGAGAATATATTTGACTCGATGAAAACGACTTCGATTCCTAGCAGCACTATATCCTGTAGAATGCAGTCAATTGTTCATGATCAAATCTACAGAGCAATGAAATGTTTTATGAATGACTAACTTTAGGACAGATTCATTATCTGTATCCAAACGTGAGTGACAGCTCACGAGTGAAGCCATCTTGGAACCAAACAAGTAGTGACTTTCAAGAAGAGAAAAGGGATGCCCGTATTATCGCTTGTTTAGTCCAGAGATCACTGCTACACATGAGAACCCGTTATTAGCGGTTCAATATTATTATATGGAAAAATATGTGCTGAACATTATGTTGGAGAATCGTCGCTAAACGAGATTAGGTTTAGAAGCCATCTGAAATATTGTTTATAAGCTGACGTGCTCAGTCAGTGAAGTCAGATGATATATATGTATGGGCGATACTGAGGGCTTGGCTACTGACAGTCCTTTATACTATTATTCTACATGAGTGTCCATGTAACATTGCAAGACCATTTATCCACTGTACCATGATGTATTATGCCAACCTGTGATTTGTCACTATATGTGCTGTCGAGTGTGTACGTCCAATTAAACTTTAGAAAAGGTACACAGTCGTTGGTGTCGATGACTTCCAGCCATACACGAGTGTGAGAAAAGAACATTTGTCAACACCACGAACCCTTATTATCATTCGCACATTATACACTCAATCCATGTCTACACACCACTGCGTAGGTCAAGTTGACATTCCATACACTACAGTGGAGCAAACAACACCATAGAGATCTTATCAACTGATGATGATGATGATGTCTGCTTCCATCCACTTATGTCTATTTTTTGGTGGATATCATTAACGGGAATAAAATAACAACATTATCAACTGGTGGACCAGCTTTCTGGGTTTGACCTCGCAGAAGTTCAGAAGTCAACAGAGTACCGATACCAGACCGTTTCCTGAGGCTGCTGCTGAACAAAAGAAATTGCAGATGCAGGTGGAGGAAAGGAGATTTGAAGCTGAACAAAAAAAATTAGAAAGAGAAGCTGCAGCTGAACAAAAAAAAATAGAAAGAGAAGCTGCTGCTGAACAAAAAAGATTAGACAGTGAAGCTGAACAAAAAAAATTAGAAAGAGAAGCTGCTGCTGAACAAAAAAGATTAGACAGTGAAGCTGAACAAAAAAGATTAGACAGGGAAGCTGAACAAAAAAGATTAGACAGGGAGGCTGAACAAAAAAGATTAGATGCTGAAGAGAAAAAAGCAATAAGAGAACATGAATTTGAGTTAGAGAAATTGAGATTGACAAGTATGAGTAATGTTAATCAGGCATCTAGTGGTAATGGTAAACCTTCTACTTACAAGGTTAAGGTTCCACCGTTCAATCAGTCCAGTGACGATATTACATTCTGGCTGGATAGATTTGAACGTTCTTGTCGTACACATAATGTGGATAAATCACAATACGCTAATCAATTATCAGAAAACTTGAAAGGTGAATCTTTGACTAGATTATGCCTTGTAGGAGAAGCAGATAAGGATAATTATGATGTCATTAGGGCGGCTTTGATAAAAAAAATATCAGCTAAGTGAGGAAGGCTATCGCCTTTTATTTAAAACGATGGTGCCTGAGACGGGTGTAGAATTCTCAGAATTCACTGCAAAGGCACGTCTCACAGTTGATCGTTGGATTGAGCTTTCCAAAACAGAAAAAACGTATGAAGGACTTATGGATTTGTTGCTCAGAGATAAGATTATGTCATGTGTGAACAAACCTTTCCTTGAATTTATACATGAGCGTAAACCCAAATCTCTAAAAGAAATGGAAGAATATTGTTCCCAATATGTCACTGCACACCCCGACGTGACTTTTGGCAACACTAAGATTAAGGAGAGTATGCCAGTTGCTTCAGCAACACCATACAATCCCAATTATTCACACAGATTTCAGGGACCTCAAAACAGATTTGATAAAAAAAGGTAACCATAATAGTTATCAAAACCAAGGTAACCAATCATTTCAGGGTTCTTCTTCAAAGAACTGGAGACGAGCTGATAGCTCTCGACACAGGGGTGGTCATAATTATAGGAATTTCCGTAGAGGAAGTAATTATAGAAACTATCAGGGTTATCCGTCTTGGAGTCAACAAGATCATAATTACAGAGATACTCATTATAATGAATATGATAATGGTAACCAAGGGAACTATGACTCAAACCCAAATAGGGGTTACAATAGAGGTAACAATAACTACAGAGGTGATAATAACCGAGGTAGATCTCAATACAAAAGACATAAACCACATTTTCAGGCAAACTCTGCACAACAAGAGTCCAATGAAGCCTATAAAACAGAGTAAAGATAATAATGATGCTAGTAATATGGCATGTGCCGCTTTTGATTTTGGGAGAGCATCTCAGTGCCCCCAATGCAAAACGTTATTTGAGCCAACCACAGTGTCTACTTTAAGCTGTGGCCATCCTCTTCCTGCTCTTCCGGCATCAGTCGCGCATGATGGAAGAGGTTCTCTTGTCTTACATAAGGGTTTAGTGAATAACAATCCAGTCTCTGTGCTATTTGATTCTGGATGCACCACAATTGGTGTTAGGCAGTCACTCGTAGATCCTTCCCGTGCCACTGGACAAGTAGTCAAATGTGTAACATTTGGCGGCACATTAGAGAAATATTCTACTGCTATCGTTAGGATTGCTACTCCTTTCTTTACAGGAGATGTACACGCATGTCTTCTTCCGAATCCGATCGCTGACCTCATCATCGGTCGCATTCACGGAGTCAGAGAATGCACTCCGCAACAAATTTCCACGTGGGAAAGGCAAAACATGCAGATTGCTAACGCTGTAGTCACTAGAGCTCAGGCTCTTAATATGCCTCAAACTTCATCTACTGAAGATAATGAAGTGCATAACCAAGATAATCCCTTGGTAATTTCTCGTGACTCGTTTATAAAACAGCAAGAAGATGATCCCACTCTGAAGAAATTCTTCATTCTTGCAACTAAAGGTGATCCGAATAAAGACACAAGTCGTAAATCGTGGATTACAAAGAAGAATGGCGTACTTGTACGTATGGTTCAAGACTCCATTACGTCAAGTCATTCTCAAATCCTGGTTCCCAAGAATTTGAGAGTTAAAATTTTGCAGCACGCTCACGACTCTCAGTGTGCTGGACACATGGGTTTTTCCCGTACAAATGCAAGAGTCCTTGCGGCTTTCTTTTGGCCATTGGTAAACAAGGACATACGGATTTATTGTCGATCTTGTAAAGTATGTCAGGAAGTTAAATCCAAAGGTCCACGGCATGCTGCACCCATTCAGGCGGCGGAAATTCCTATTCGGCCGTTCCAAAAAATGGCCATAGACATAATTGGTCCATTTAAGATCAAGTCTGCCAGAGGACATCAGTTTATCTTGACGTGTGTTGATATGTGCACACGTTGGCCAGAGGCTATTCCTCTGAAGAGCATTACTACTGCTGATATTGCAGATGCTCTTTGGCTTATATTTTCTCGTCTGGGGCTCCCCGGAGAGATATTGTCAGACCATGGCACCCAACTAATATCAGATACCATGTCTCAAGTAATGTCTACTTTGCAGATAGATAGATCTTTAAGTAGTATCTACCATCCAATGTCTAATGGTATGGTCGAACGCCTTAATAGAACACTTAAAAACTTACTGGGGAAGATAACTGAGGATCATCCTCAAGACTGGGACAGAGTTTTACCTGCGGCCCTCTTCGCTTACAGAGAGGTATCCAATGAACATACGGGATTTTCTCCCTTTGAACTCGTCTTTGGCGCGCGTCCGCGTGGCCCTATGTCGTTGCTTCACGATCTCATTACATCTGACAATATTGACGATGACACAAAGTCATCCTACGAATATGTCATCGCGTTGAGACAAAAGATTATCGAAGCATGCAAATTAGCAACTTCTTCTGAATTTGCGAAACAGAAGGCAAGGCAATTTGCCAATAAGAAGAGATGCTTACGACAACTTTGTCCTGGTGACAAAGCATTTGTATTACTACCTTGTAGGGAAAACAGATTACTTATTTCTTGGAAAGGTCCGTACGATATAATATCGAAAATTTCCGATGTCGACTATATTGTCGATATTGATGCGAAGCATAAAACCTTCCACATCAATATGCTTACTGAATTCCATGAACGTCCGGATTATTTGCAACCCATTTTCCAAGCAACGGACAATTCTCCAGTACAACATGGTCATTACTCATCACTGTCCGTGATACAGGATGAGGAAACAAGTTTTTCAGATGTAAATCTTCCTCTTCCAATGATCCCACTTCATTCTAGTGAATCATGGAAGAACGTTACTGTCTCTCCTGATTTGTCTCTAGGAGAACAGCGACAAGTTTCAACTATGTTGCAAACATTTCAGGATGTACTCACTGACATCCCTGGACAAACGCATGTCATTGAACATGACATTGTTCTAACTGACCATACTCCTATTAGGATTAGACCTTATCCTATACCTATACATTTTCAAGCACAGGTCGAGAAAGAGTTGGATGAGATGATAGATTTGAAAATAATCGAACCATCCACCTCTGCATATTCTTCGCCGATGGTTATTGTTCGTAAAAAAGACAATAACATACGTCTTTGCGTTGACTATCGAAAATTGAATCAAGTAACGAAGTTCGATGCCGAACCTATGCCTTTACTAGAAGAGCTACTTCTCGACTCTCCAAATCTCATTTTTTCACTAAACTTGATTTGTCTAAAGGATATTGGCAAGTTCCTTTATCTGAACGCGCCAAACCTCTCACGGCTTTTTCAACACCTAGAGGTTTGTTCCAATGGAATTTTATGCCTTTCGGTCTTATGAACGCACCAGCTACATTCGTACGCATGATGCGCCGAATCCTATCTTATCGGTCAGATGTCATTGCATATCTAGACGACATCTGTCTTTTCAGCGATACTTGGGAAGATCACTATTCAGGGTTAGATGAATTGCTGTCTACTTTGCGTGAGCACAACCTGACAGCGAAACCCTCTAAAGCCTATATTGGTTTTAGCGAAATTTCTTTCCTAGGCCACCGAGTTGGTCATGGTTTCCTAAAGACAGAGGACCATAATACTAGTAAGATACTTAACATCTCAATCCCTAAGACTAAAAAAACAGGTGAGAAGTCTGTTAGGTCTTATTCAATTTTATGGCAGATTCATTCAGAATCTATCCTCTATCATGGCACCTCTCTCAACACTTCTAAAGAAAGGTTCGCCTAATGTGGTCCACTGGTCTCAGGAATGCCAATGCTCTCTGGATAAGATTAAAACACTGTTTTCAACACCACCTATTTTAGTGCTACCCACTAAAGATAAGACATTCGTTCTTCGTAGTGACGCTTCATCCACTGGGATTGGAGCGGCACTAATGCAAGAGTACTCTGGAACTCTGCATCCTGTAATGTATATTTCCAGAAAACTTAATGCGGCAGAAAGGAATTATTCGGTTTAAGACCGTGAGCTATTAGCTATGGTTTGGTCGATCCTCAAACTACAGAGATTCCTTCTAGGCGCACATTTCATAGTAGAAACCGACCAAAAAGCTCTTACTGCTATACAGAGTAAGAATTTGAAGAGCTCGAGGTCTACTCGATATGCAATTGCTCTTCAACCTTTTCATTTCTCTGTGCGAGCTATTCGTGGATCAGATAATGTGATGGCAGACATTCTGTCAAGATGCCCACATGATTCCACATAACTATTAGGGCTTAGACTTCTTGATATGTCTAGTTCTATAGTAGTTCCTTTTCTATATCATGATAGATACACATTTGTAATTTAATAATATAATGATTGTATCACTACATAGCGGTTCATTGATGTTTATTCACCGCTGTGCTTTGATGATTTTTTCTTCATAAATCATAAATTTAAGATATCTAATACGAAATGATGATATGAATTTTTTTAGGCATTGTGTAATTGCCAGAATTGTATTATACTTTGATGACACCTTCCTGGAAAAAATATACTTGTAGAGAAATAATTTCTCTCAGTTTATGAGACACATTCTCACCAGTCGCTCCATAAGTCGACTTAGCCTCATATTAGGCGTTATAGGTAGTCCTGATATTTTCATCTGCGCATTATTCATGCGTTGTGAGCCTATTGTACGTTGCTCCTAGATGTATTTCAAAAAAAAAAAAAATGTTCAATTTTTTTTTTTTTTTCCCGGGAGGTGTGGTAAGACTGTTACGTGCAGTCTTTGATATCTTACAATATTATACATTGGTATACTTGTTATGTTCGCAAATATTTTGTAAACAAAATAGGTAATTTTTTAGTGCTTAAGGGAAAGTCATTATTGAGTTACTTCCCTTGAAAGTTGTGCCGTCTCTTCGATCGAACTCCGCGGATGAATCCATTTTACTGCGATTTATTCGTTGTTTGGGTAATAATAGATTGTTCTTGCTTCAGAATATCTATGGCCTGAATTTATGTGTATTGTTTGTCTGAGTAGGACGAGTCTGTCTTATATCTGTATATCTTTACATATCTAAGTCGAACTATATGTTCTGTTGTCTCTAGAGAGGTCAAAGGCTATTCGGCGGATGTGTCGCTAGAGTGTGGTGTGATTTGGCTTCGTCCCGATAGGGACTGTGTTTTCTATGTCGGCTTGTCGCCGGGGAAAAAGTGATCTCAGTATTGGTGGGGAAAGTGATAGTCGTCTAGACCTATCGTGTATGCTTTACCCCAGTGTTTATTCGTATTGCCAAGGAATGGCAGAATCATATTTCTGATACCAAGGTAATAATAGACACTCTTATGAACTCTCGTACGAAGCCACCATTTTCGATAGGTACGATTTGAATGTCTAAGAGAATATATTTGACTCGATGAAAACGACTTCGATTCCTAGCAGCACTATATCCTGTAGAATGCAGTCAATTGTTCATGATCAAATCTACAGAGCAATGAAATGTTTTATGAATGACTAACTTTAGGACAGATTCATTATCTGTATCCAAACGTGAGTGACAGCTCACGAGTGAAGCCATCTTGGAACCAAACAAGTAGTGACTTTCAAGAAGAGAAAAGGGATGCCCGTATTATCGCTTGTTTAGTCCAGAGATCACTGCTACACATGAGAACCCGTTATTAGCGGTTCAATATTATTATATGGAAAAATATGTGCTGAACATTATGTTGGAGAATCGTCGCTAAACGAGATTAGGTTTAGAAGCCATCTGAAATATTGTTTATAAGCTGACGTGCTCAGTCAGTGAAGTCAGATGATATATATGTATGGGCGATACTGAGGGCTTGGCTACTGACAGTCCTTTATACTATTATTCTACATGAGTGCCCATGTAACATTGCAAGACCATTTATCCACTGTACCATGATGTATTATGCCAACCTGTGATTTGTCACTATATGTGCTGTCGAGTGTGTACGTCCAATTAAACTTTAGAAAAGGTACACAGTCGTTGGTGTCGATGACTTCCAGCCATACATGAGTGTGAGAAAAGAACATTTGTCAACACCACGAACCCTTATTATCATTCGCACATTATACACTCAATCCATGTCTACACACCACTGCGTAGGTCAAGTTGACATTCCATACACTACAGTGGAGCAAACAACACCATAGAGATCTTATCAACTGATGATGATGATGATGATGTCTGCTTCCATCCACTTATGTCTATTTTTTGGTGGATATCATTAACGGGAATAAAATAACAACATTATCAGGTGTATAGATATCAAAGGTAGGATCAAGCTGTATAAGTTCCTAGAGAAGATGGTAATATATTACTCTAAGTTCCTACTTGCCCCTCCCCAGATCCTCCTCTGTTAATATTATTAACTCTGCTAGGGGTATTAACTAAATCTATCTACCAACAAGAACTGTAACTTAACTTAAAGTATTTTAAGTAAGTCTGCTGGTAAATATTTACAGTTTATTTTTACAGGTTTTTCTTTTCTGCTTGAAAATTTTTCAAGAAAACTCAAATTCAATTACACAAGTAAATAAATAAAACAATTGAAATTTGTCACAATTATCTACAGTCTTTTGAACTGTATAACTGCTTTTCTCTTTCTCTTGAAATCACTTTGTTGAAGACAATCTTTATGTACTTTGTGCTTTAAGCTTTTCACAGTTTATTAAGTGTGTCTAAGTCTGACTAGGACGGTTGCCTAGATAAAATTGCACTGTTTCTTCATCATTAACTTATTTTGTGGTGAAGCTGCATTAACTAACAGTAGCCTTGTGTGGCTACTTAGCTTGAAATATGGGCGTTGATTCTGTTCCACCTCTGTTCTGACAGGAATTTGTGTCTCCTCCAGGCATAGGGCTGGGTGACCGGCCCTATATCATCAAGGGCACTCGCACCAATAGCTCCTAAATTAGAGTCAAGCTCCTTCAGGTGGACTTCAGTTACAGAATACAACCTGAAACATAGTCAGTTTCACCACTGTATTGTCTATCTCTATCCCCTTTCTACAGAGGTAGGAGGTAAGAGACAGTTTCAGACGTCAGAATGCAGGTAGACGCACAGGTCATATCAAGACAGCATTAACACACTGTTCACTGTGATCATATCTCTTTTCCAATTCCTTGGAAATAGCTAAGTGTCCATGATTGGCCTCCATACATTTATTAGGTCTTGTATAAAATACCAAGTGATATCTTAATCAACACAGTAAAACAATTCCTTTCATCCTTCCTTATGTTCCTGGTGTGTTTTTCATTCCATCAAGAAATAATTCTTTAAATGCTTTTCTAAAACTATGAACTCACTCTTGCTTCCATTTGCCATTTATTTAAATTTACACAGGCTTGTAAGTCCACCAGAAACACACCGTAGTTTTCTAACACATGTTACACACTTCCTAACGCACAATTTGATCAATTATTTAAACAGAATATATACTCAAGGAACAAAGTAAGTGTGCAACACTTTATAGGGCACTGTGCGTGATTTCATGGACGAAATGAAATAAAAGTTGGCACACAATGTGGTTGAATATTGAATAAAAGACCAAGTGATCACTTTGATTTTAGTGAAAGTGTCATGAAAGAAAGATAAAAACTAAAGTCAGTGTGGCATCCCCACGAAAAAATGAAATCTTGATTTCAGTACCGTGTATGTCCACCTTGAGCTGTTATCACTGCTTGATAGCGCCTTCTCATCGAGCCAATGAGACGTTGGGTCTGTTGTTGGGGGATATTATTCCATTCTTCTTGCAACGCTTGTGCTAACTGGTGGTGGTTTTCAGGAGGATTTTGTCTTCTTCGCAGCCTACGCTCCAGTTCGTCCCACATGTGCTCGATGGGAGAAAGCAAAACGTTCTCCTGACGCCTGTACACCAAATCACGCCCATCATTGCCTTGCAAACAGAATCTTGACTCATCAGAGAACAGAATGCGTCTCCATTGATAACAGGGCCATCCTAATTGCTGTCTGGCCCAGGCCAAGCGCGCTTGTCTATGGCGAACTGTCAGTGCTGGTCTAACTGCAGGTCTGTGAGGTAAGAGATTTGCCTCTCTGAGCCTATTCCACACTGTTCTGCACGACACGGGTCTTAAACCTGGAATGTTCCTGGCAGTCCATGTTGCCTGAATAAACCTGTTACGCAAGTGCATAAGGCGTATGTAACGGTCTTGTGCAGGGGTGGTAACTCGTTGTCGGCCACTTCTATGGCGATCAGCAGTGGATCCAGTTTTGTGGAAACGAGCTTGAATGCGTGATATAGTGTTCCTGTGAACATTGAAATGTTGTGATACAGCTAATATAGTCGCTCCAGCAGCTAACATCCCTATAGCTATTGCTCGCTGTTGTTGGTTCAATCTTGGCATTGTCAAAAAAGATGTTTCTGTTGGACTCTTGGTACTCTCTATTTCAACGATTACGGTTTCTCATGCTTGTGATTAGAGCTACACACGTACCGTCCTTTTATCTGTGATAAAATCTCCCCTACGGCACTTTTCACGTGATTTATCTTGCACCGTGATTATCTCCCCATGAATAGTGCGATCCAATAGTAATTGCACGGGTAAGTGAACAACACTCACACAGAAATGTGTGCCAACTTGCATTTGAGTTCACCCAAGAACACACGCACAGTGCCCTGTTGAGTGCTGCACACTTACTTTTTTCCATGAGTATATATATATATATATATATATATATATATATATATATATATATATATATATATATATATATATATATATATATATATATATATATATATACATTCTTTCTTACCCTCAGACACATACAGTCGAGCTGTTAATGGTTAGAATGATCTGCTCTCAGGTACAAAAGGCAAAGGCACTCTTCATTAACACTTTTATTCTTTTTCCGCTCGCTGTGATTTTCAAATATCTGAATGGCCTCGATTAGCAGAGGGCAAGGTCTATTTATACGTCACATCCGGCGACCGAGACAGCAGAGGCTAAAGGGGTGTTTGCATATCTCAAAATGTAGGCCCAATTTGTCCTGGTGTACAAATATTGAAAACTACAATTTTAATTATCTTCTTTATTTCTAGAGCGATTTTATTCATCTAAGGCTTAAAATATGCCCTGAATTAATCTTCATCTGTGTAGCTAATTGACGTTATATTACTTGCTCTAGTTTTATTCTATGCGTAGCCTAAACAGCAAAATTATGGACCGGCCTGATGTCTCGATGCCTTTCACTAGAGATTTCTCCATTACTATATCACCTCCCGTAGAAATCTTAGTACTAACGGGTACAGCATCATTCCTAGTATTGTATTAGTGACCTCTTCCAGGTGGTACTTCTCTCCTAAAGCTGTAGTTAAATTCCAATCTCAACTGGTTTGCACAAAATTGGAGATTACCATTGTAGGCTAGTTTGTTATTTGTAAACACTGCTTAAAGTTGCGTTTTCATTGGTTCTCTCTGCACTCTTCTATTTCTAACGTATGGCGTTTCGTTTGGGTAATGAATGACGTGTTGTGACTCCGACTTCACGACAATCATCATCATTGTCATCATCACCATCGTCATCTTCATCATCATCACCATCGTCATCATCTTCACTATCATCATCTTTATTCTAATCATCATGACTATCATCATCACCATCATTTTCCATTGCGCACCCTACAGAACATAGAACTACCAGTGTAGCTGGTCCTCTTGTAGGAAGCCTGCATCAAACAGTCACGTGATCTTGTAGCGGCGGTTTCGATGGCAATTTATTTGGCATGATGAACATCCCCATGCCCACTCTCATATTGGTGGCATTGTACGACATGCCTGAGCATGTATGGCTCTGTAATATCATCATCTCATCTCAACCCGTAACCCGTCATGGGTCGTAGGGGTGCTATGGTAGAAGCATCAGCAGACAGTGTCCTCCACTGCTCTCTATCCTCAGCAATGTGTACAAGTGTGGAAAAATCGTGCCCTGTCCATTCTTTGATGTTATCAGCGCAGGATTTTCTTTGCCTTCCTCTTCTCCGTTTACCTTCGACTGTTCCCTGGAGGATCGTTTTCGAAAGGGAGTCATGACGCGTTACATGCCCAAACCAGGCAAGCTATCCGACGTTTCACTACTGACAAAAGTGGTTCTTGGTGGCCTGCATAGGTGTTTATTTTCCCTCTAACTGTAATATGGAGAACTAAAAATAAATACGTAAAATAAAATAAAATAAATAAATAAGCAAGAAGTTATGGACTTTCATTAAAGGGGATTTGAGTATAATATAAAGGAAATATAGTTCCATAGCAGATACTGCCGGAGGGGAGTGAAGTGTTACAGACTTCACCACACTGGGTCCAGCATCGAGAGGTGGGGGTGACCAGTTCTCTTCTTCGCTGCCTTTTCGTTCCCTAACTAAAAGAGTAGAATCAGGTACCCATTAACAGCAGGGTAGACTTGAGCGTGTCGGTACCGGGATTCGAACCCGGCACCTTTGCCGCGAGAGACCAGCGCTCTAACCACTCTGCCAATCGGACGCTCCTTGCGTATAATAGAAGGATTGGAATGGTACGACAAGATTATACTGTAGAACTGATGACAAGATAAGTACTGTAGAACTGATGACAAGATTAGTACTGTAGAACTGATGACAAGATAAGTACTGTAGAACTGATGACAAGATTAGTACTGTAGAACTGATGACAAGATTAGTACTGTAGAACTGATGACAAGATCAGTACTGTAGAACTGATGACAAGATTAGTACTGTAGAACTGATGACAAGATCAGTGCTGTAGAACTGATGACAAGATTAGTACTGTAGAACTGATGACAAGAACCAGACAGGTTTCATTAGAAGGAAATATAGGAAGAAGGCGCGGGTGGTGGGAAGGACACACACTGAGGAAACCTGTTGATAGCTTTACAAGGCAGGAATTATTTTGGAATCCCCAGGGTATGAGAGGTAGAAGGAGACATAAAACACACACAGGGAAAAGAGAACTGGAGAAAAGAACAGGCTTGAAGAACATCAGATAGAAAGATCTAGCGCGAATTCCACAGAATTTCGCATTAATTTTGTGAAGGCCTATGCTCTATAGCCGGTGTCGGCATCTTAGGAGCTTTTGGGATCTACTTTAGTAACACTAAGCTCTCTAAAGATCTACCATTTACATATGTATAATTTTAAGTAGGGGATGGGGGACCCAAAAAAAATGGGGGGGGGGGGGGGTTAAGGAGGGAATGATGAACCTTACAAAGAAAAGATCGTGTTCCAATTTTATACAGGTCACGAATATATTTTCAGAGGCAGCTCTAGAGTTTTCATTGGGAAAAAGTACCCTTGATCCCGGGGGCCACCGCGATGTTAAAAGCCGGCGGGAGAGGTCTGGTCAGAAATTTCTCTAGTTTAAAAAGGCCTCTTTTTCCAGCAGTCGCCCAAGTTAAAAAAAAAAAAAAAAAAGATCTAGCAAATAATCAAATGTGATCTCCCGGTAGAACCAGATGGGCAAGGTGCCAACCCTGATCTACAGGTAGAACCAGATGAGCAAGGTGCCAACCCTGATCTATAGGGAGTTAAAGAATGATGATGATAAAAGGTAGAAATAGAGACATGGAAAGATATTGAGAGGATGGCACGGTACAGAAGGCCGTGGCACACATTTTTAAGGCGTATGCCACTTAAGGAGCTAACAGGTGATAATGATCATGAAGTTGATGATCATGATGATGATTATAGGATGATGATGATGATGATGATGATGATTGATAATGATGATAATGATGATTATAGGATGATGATGATATAGGATGATGATGATGATGATGATGATGATGATGATGATGATGATGATGATGATGATGATGATGATGATGATGATGATTATAGGATGATGATATGATGATGATGATGATCATGATGATGATCATGATGATGATGATGATTTATGTCGATTGATGATGATTATAGGATGATGATGATGATGATGATGATGATGATGATGATGATGATGATGATGATGACGATTGATGATGATTGATGATGATGATGATTATAGGATGATGATGATGATGATGATGATTGATAATGATTGATGACGATTGATGACGATTGATGATGATGATGATGATGATGACGATTGATGATGATGATGATGATGATGATGATGATGATGATGATGATGATGATGATGATGATGATGATGATGATGATGATGAAAGGTAGAAATAGAGACATGGAAAGATATTGAGGGGATGGCATAAGACAGAAGGCCGTGGCACACATTTTTAAGGCGTATGCCCCTTGAGGAGCTAATAGCTGATAATGATCATGAAGGTGAAAATGATGATAATGATGATGATTATAGGATGATGATGATGATGATGATGATGATGATGATGATGATGATGATAATCATGATTATGATTATGATGATCATGAGGATGATGATTATGAGGATGATGAAAATGATGATCATGGCTATGATGATGATGAAGATGATGTTAATGATGATGATAATGATGCTGATGATGAAGTAATGTTACATTTTTGACAAAGATTTGCTGTATATTGATTATAGTTATTGAGGCGGGCACGAAATAATTTGTGTCCGGGTGCTCCTTAAGTTGTAGGTACGCCACTGCTAGGAAGGCTAACAACTAACCACTAAACCACCGACACGCCTTAGTATATGTGGCTTTATTTAAATCTAAGCTATTTTTAATCATTGCCTCCTTAAGTCAGCGTTGGTTCGTTGCAGACTAAGAAAATGTTTTAATTGCATTTACTTGAACGTTTTAATTAATTATTACGCGCTGTGCAGTTCCCAAGGATCTCTGAGGAACAATGGCTGCCGGGTGGATCGGGCACGTACTACAGGCCCCAGCACAATGTGGGCCCCGGAAATTACTGGATATATATACATATATACTACCAATAACCCGTCAGTAATGACGGAAGTAAATCAAAAACTGTAATATATTTTTAAAATATTTTTTAATTCAATATAAAAGTTATTTGATGACAACATTTTTTGTGAAAGTGCGTGTATTTGTTTCAAAGAATGTTCTCTGATAAAAAGTGTTTTTAACAAAAACTTTCAAGTTTTCATGATTTGTTCCTTGGGTGAGGGCGACATAGAGCTGGCCGAGTCCGAAAACAAGTTCAGGAAGGAAAACTCCTACGTGATCAAAAGATTGTCCTTGCGCCATATTGATCGTCATTGCAAATGCTAAAATCACTGGGAATTGACGACGTCGCATCCTAAATGGCAAAGTGCGCTCGCTCGGTTCTAAGTCAATGCGAGGAATTAAGACTCGTTCTCCCTTATTACTTACTTACTTACTTAGTCGTTCCCCTTCTACCGTGAGGTGTAGAGGTTTGGAAGAGAGAGCGCCAGACTATCCTATCGGCTGTCTTCCTCCTGGCCTGGTTCCATTCTAGTCCTCGGTCCTTCAAAGATTGTCTAATGTTGTCCTCCCAGCGGACTCTGGGTCGTCCTCGGGGTCTGGATCCTTGGCTCTTTGTTTCCCATGCTTGTCATGGTATCCGATCTTCTCCCATTCTGCAGACCTGGCCAAACCATCTTAATTGGGACTGTTCTACTTGGGTCTGCAGGGGGTAGGATTTAAGGCCTTGACGTATCGTCTGGTTGCGTACCATGTCTCTTCTTGTTACTTCAACCACCTTCCTCAGATACCTCATTTCTGAGGTTTAGATCTGGCTTTTATGGGTTGTAGTCATTGCCCATGACTCGCATCCATATGTCAAGACTGGGACATAGGTGGAGCGTTATACAGCCATTTCGTTTTCTTACCAACCTCTCTCTTGCTGAGGAATCCTCGATTTATGGCCTGAAAAAGTCTCCCAGCTGCTGCTTTTCGAGTGGCCAACTCTTCTTTGGTGCCCCCCTTTCGGTCTATAATAGCTCCGAGGTATTTAAAGTGGTCGACCTGCTCCAGGACCTGTTCTCCCAGCTTAATCTAATGTCTTCTTTCTTCTCGTGATATCACCATGGATTTTGTTTTAGAGCTGCTTATGACCATCCCTCTCTTCTCCAGCTCTTCCTTCCAGACTTACAGGTTGGATTGGAGATGTGCCTCTGATTTAGCAATCAGGGCAACATCATCAGCAAATGCCAGCTCCGAAATATTATTATTACTGCCAGTGATAATTTCTGCATCAATGAAATTCCGATGCAAAACTTTTATGACCAAACTCGTGCAATTCAATAGTTCGTTTTTTGCGTTCAGATTTCGCAATAGCATGATACATGCAGCAACCTTTAATTTCAGCAAATGCGGTGTGATAAGGGTGGAATTAAAGGCTGACTACTGGCCACTAGAATGATAATGGTGGACCAATCTGGTCACCAAATGATAAAGGTGGGCCAATGCGCCACTACGATGATAGTCAGCAGCCCAGTAGAGTACCACCCCTACAGACACCAGAATGATAAGGCCACACAGGCCACCAGGGATGTGATAGGTTGCAGTGTGAGGTGTCTGGTCTGTTGTTGGTTGCTGTGAGTGTGGATGATGTCGTTCATGAGTCCATAACATATGAGCATGCCATGGGAAAAGTCATATAATGTGCAACTGCTGTTGACGTTTCCAATGTTTATTATCTGACTCCACAGGACAGTTAACAGTACATCCATTTCACATTACAGTTCACGAAAATTAGCATAAGTTATGTTCATCAATGCATTTGGCATATACTCAAATAATGATATGGCGCCAAGGGATTATATTGTTGGCTCCAATATTACAAAGTGCATCAAATACTCCTCTCACTGTTCAGATGTGCTAAATGAGTCAATTCATAAATTGCACGAGGATGGTGTTCCAGGAGTGTAGGTCAAGCTGACCTTTACAGGCATTCCTAAGTCTAACCTCGACGTAGGTCCAATCGCTGACACAGCGACGTTCGTAGAACATAGAACTGTTCTTCGGGCTAGGTATGACCCGTGTACATACAAATCTCAAGTATGAAGATACCTGGGGCGTGACTTCTAGTCGAAGGACCTCTATTTCTGTAATGCGTAAGTGAGCAGAAATCGACCATTGTCAAACATAAAGTTAGATTACAGATTTTGATACGTAAATGAGGTATTACCTTGTTTCGAAATCAACACCACAAAAACACACGCCTCCAGCCGTTTTGAATAATCGAGGGAAGGACCTTGTTAGCCAACTAACTCACAATAAGGCTCCTAAATCCCTATCAAGAATCACAGAGACGCAAAAGCATCTTCCCTGCTTCACAAACTTTCATCGACTCCCAGACAAGAAAGCTTCCCAGACACACCTAACGTCCGGACATGCGCAAAACGCATACAACTGAGCAAGAATCAAACGAGACGATGTAAGGAACATTCCAGATCAAGATTTGTAATAAAATCGCGCCTTATATGGACCGAAATAAAGACCTCAACACTAGTTTCAATCATACCAAGAAACAGTTGACCGATACTACCATATAAGGAGAATGGTCACACATCGTTAAAAAATATGGACCGACATGTCCCGTCACAAGAGAAGGTAACCATCATTGAAAAATGGTAATCTCAGTCAAACTAGAGTTATCTAGCTTTGACCGAAAAAAATTAAAGTGTACAATTCAGACAAGCTAATTATACAATGTCTTTAGGAAAATGATTATACAATGTCTTTAGAAAAATGATTATACAATGTCTTTAGAAAAATGATTATACAATGTCTTTAGAAAAAAATATGTGCGTAACACGGTGGCATTCCTGATGAGCACTGCTGGTTAAGGAACTCGGTTGGGAAGTCAACTGCTTCGTTGGGATCACCGAAAATCATGGTATCTATGCTCCAATAAACCGTATCATTTCCAGCGAGTAACTCCAACAATAAATCTGTAATACTTTAAATTAAAATTTTGTCTTCAAGAAACAATCAAAAACTTACACTTTAAGGTTATTTTTAACAAAATGACGAGTTAAATCCGTTTCCGGAATGAAACTGGGTTCTACAATCAAAACGTTCCATTTTATTCATATATCACTGTCACTCACTTTGTGTTGCATAATTCAACTACTTTTCTTCGTTGAGTGTTACTATTTTCGGGAGAGTACATATAAGGGAAACAATACAATTAATGTCTAACTTTCAACCACAGTTGCATCCCTTAGATGTGACCGACGTACAAACGGCGAGAATTATGGAGTTTGATGATATATGGAAGCTTCGGTGTAATTTTAAAAAATAAGTATTATTAAATAACTGAGACGTTTCTCTCATTGTTGTTAATTATAACATGGATTTGGAGCAAACACATTTTTGAACTGCTGCCCCGGCATCGTTAGTGACTGCTTCAGCTTAGCTCCGCGCTTCCACTCAAATGTTGTTTCTTATGTTAAGTCTTTTGTTTTTTTATGCGTCGTTGGGATCATCGGAAATCATGGTATCTATGCTCCAATAAACCGTTTCATTTCCAGCGAGCAGCTCCAACAATAAGTTTGCAATACTTTAAATTAAAATTTTATCTTGAAGAAACAATCAAAAACTTACATTTTAAGGTTATTTTTAACAAAATGACGAGTTAAATCCGTTTCCGTAATGAAACTGGGTTCTACAATCAAAAACTTCCATTTTATTCATATATCACTGTCACTCACTTTGTGTTGCATAATTCACCGACTTTTCTTCGTTGAGTGTAACTATTTTCGGGAGAGTACATATAAGGGAAACAATACAATTAATGTCTAACTTTCAACCACAGTTGCATCCCTTAGATGTGACCGATGTACAAGCGGCGAGAATTATGGAATTTGATTATATATATATATATATATATATATATATATATATATATATATATATATATATATATATATATATATATATATATATATATATATATATATATATATATATACACTGTTTATTTCCTTTGTTCCTGTGTTAAACGTCATAGTATGTCCCAGATTCCGGAAACAGAAATGAAAGAGATCAAAAGGACGTGAAAAGATTTTGAGCGGATGGCACAGGTCATGAGGACCTGACACGCATTTATTGAAAGCCTATGGTTCTTGGGAAGGTGAAAGGTATCGATGATTATGGTAATGGTGATGATGATGATGTAGTAAGTAGTTATGTGTTCAGTCAGATATGCCGTATATTGATTATAGTTGTTGTGTCTGTTCTATAAGGATAACCCCACTTAATTTACACCCGGGGCCACTTACATTGTATTCGCCACTGCTGAGGAGGCTAAGAATGTATGCCGTAACAGGCGACCGACATTAGGTAGCGGGTGGGGGTGGCAATCTCTCATGTAAAACAATTTGCAACAGAAAGACCGCTGCAAGAGTTCACGAAAGCTATAGTGTAGGCCAGGGTTTCTCCACCTTTTTTAACAGGCTTTTCTTTAACTTGCAACGTATGTCACTCTCTTGTCACTTCAAATATTGCAATCGATTTTTCAATCATTTCTAGACGAGCAATAGCTCTTAAACTTGGCATAGTTGTGTATTCCCCATGACAACACAATAATCAGTCGTAAAAATAATAAAATGAATACAATTAAAATTAATATATACAGTAGAACTCCATTTATCCGAACCCCAATTATCCGAACATCCAATTATCCGAACACTTTGTCCAGAAAAAAAAAACCAGGTGCCACCAGTCACGTTAGACTACAATTCTGAATCTTTTGATGCGGCAAGCTTCAAATGTGTGCGAACAATTTGTAGAGGATGGGATGGGCTAATGGTCGGTCGCTTACATACAGGAAGTCAGTTAGATCATTATATCATAAAGTCAGTTAATATCTAGTTTACCAATCCAGTGTACGAGTGCGTTCTAGGCAGAACACTGGCTAAACAGACAGTTCAACTTAAAATAATTGTCTCTGCTACCACAGCAGAATAATTTTGGTGTACAAGTATTTCTCTGTGCGATAAGGCATCTTCCAGTAGGCCTAATGCATATAAAAGGAACCGCAATGTTTTGTCAATTGAAACGAAAACAGAAATTATCAAGAGACTAGGAAAAAGTGAAACTGTGTCTTCACTTGCCAGAATTTTCAATGTTGGGAAAGCTAAAGTCTCTGACATCAAAAGTAACAAGGATAAAATTATGAGTTTTGCATCGAAATTGGATAGTGAAAATGGGTCGAAGAAACGTAAAACCATGAGAAATGCGAAAGATTTTAAATTGGAAGAGGCTTTGTATATATGGTTTGTGCAAAGAAGAAGCAAAGGGGAACCTATCTCTGGCTCTCTATTGTGTGAAAAGGCACTTCAGTTCAAAAATCAACTTGACGGTCCTCCTGACTTTAAGGCTAGCCAGGAATGGTTAAGAAACTTTAAATCTCGTCATGGCATACGAGGATTGGAGATTCAAGGGGAATCTTTATCTAGCGATGCAACTGCCGCTGAAAATTTTAAAGAAACACTCTTGGCTTTTTTGGAAGAAGAAAGTTATTCACTCGATGATGTGTATAATGCCGATGAGACTGGCTTATACTGGAAATCAATGCCTCAAAAATCACTTGCATCTCAGCGCAAAGCAGCTGCCCCTGGGTTTAAAAAGTGCAAATAGAGAGTAACAATTTTGGTAGCCGCGAATGCCAGTGGAAGTCATCATTTACCGGTGCTAACGATCGGCAAAGTAAAAAAAACCACGTTGTTTAAAGAATGTGACATGTCTCCCATTGTGCTACAAAGCACAGAAGAGTGCTTGGATGAATAGTGAAATATTTCTTGATTGGTATACAAATCAGTTCATCCCAAATGTGAAGAGGTTGAGAGAACAAGAAAAGAAAACTGGAAAAGTAATTCTTCTACTGGACAATGCACCATCTCATCCAGAGACGGATACATTGAATGCAGTTGATGCAAATTTTAAAGTAATTTTTCTGCCTCCTAATGTAACAGCACTGATTCAACCAATGAATCAGGGTGTTATAGCAAAGCTTAAAAAGATGTACAAGAAGGAAGTCCTGCGTCGCTTATTGTTAGCTGAAGATGAAGAAAGTGCGGTGGCGTTTTCTAAAAAGCTTAATCTCAAAGACTGCTGCTATATGTTAGCTGATGCTTGGACCACCCTGTCACAAGGTAATCTCAACAAGGCTTGGAATAGATTGCTTGGGAAAAAAGAAGGAAATGAAACTACTGCAGTGGACACAAATGATGATTGTATAAATGAAGTTGTGGAACTGTTTCAAGCAATGCCCGGATTTTCGGACTGTGACAAAGATGATGCACACATGTGGCTAGAAGATGATAATGATTCTGGTTTTCAGTTTTTGAATGACGAAGAAATTTTGTCTTTTGTGCAAGAAGAAAACCAAATACATGTAGTGACCGATGATGAAGACTCCTCAGAAGTACATGATGTACTTGTAGATTATGAAGAAAAACCAAAACGTCGACCAAGTCCTGAAGAGGCCTTTATAGCACTAGAAACAGCGATGGCTTGGTACGAGCAAGAAGATGACAGCTGTCCTACACAGCTTCTGCTGTTGAAGAGAATGCGGGACTTAGCAGCCAAAAGGAGACTATCCAGTTTGGTGCAAAAGAGGATTCCTCATTATTTTAAATAGTGGGTGTAAAGGGCAATTTTTACTATCTTGCAATATAATACATTTATATACTTATTATGTTCGCAAATATTTTGTAATCAAAGTATTTCCTTTTTAAGTGCTTAAGGAGAAGTCATTTTTGAGTTACTTCCCTTGAAAGTAGTTCCGTCATCTTCGATCGGACTCCGCGGACGAGTCTAGGCCTACTGCGATTTATTCTTTGGCTGGGTAGGAATAGATTGTTCTTGCTTCAGTATATCTATGGCCTGAATTTATACGTAGTGTTTGTATGAGTAGGACGAGTCTGTCTTATATATGGATATCTTTACATTTCTAAGTCGAACTATGTTGGTTGTCGCTAGAAAAGGTCAAAGGCTATGCAGCGGAAGTATCGCTAGCAAGGGGTGTGATCCATGGCCGTCATCCTGTCTGGATGTCGAATTTTGATGTAGCCGGCCTATCGCCGAAAAAGTGATCGATAAGTCAATGGGGAAAAGTGATAGTCATTTAGACATGTTGTATGTACTTTACCCCAGTGTTTATTCTCTTTTGCCAAGGAATGGCAAAGTTATATTTCGCATAGAAAGGTAAAACCACAATTTATTATGAACTTGGGCTTCGCCATCGTTGTCAATAAACAGATGCACAGTGGTACTTTTGAAAAGAATATTTATTCAAAGGAAGACGACATTCCTATGTATCAACACTAGATTGTATGATATTATTCGATCACCTCTATGAGAGAAGCTATGAAGAAATGAGGACATTTAACGAATGACCAATTTTGGGTCTGGGTCCTATAGTGAGTGAAACTCACGAGAGAAGAACAGCCATGTTGAAATTCATATACTTTGTATTTATCGAGTGAGAAAAAGGGATGCCTGTACTATCGCTCGATGAACCAAGAGATCACTGCTACAGGTGAGAACCCATGTCTGGGATTCCTATATCTTTATGGAAAATATATATATATTGAACTTTACGTGAAGGGATATTCACTAGACGAGGTTAGGTCTAGGAGCCTTCCTATATATTGGTTATGGTCTGACGTGCCCAGTCAGTAAAGCCAGATGATTTACATGATGGAACTCTGAATGCTTATTTACGAATGCTCCATTATGATATTTGCCAAGCATGAATGCTAACTTAAGATGATATTCCTGTGATCAACATTATGCTGTCTATGTCGACATTTGTTCCTGTAACCATACACGTACTGTCCAAGTGTGCGTCCCATTAAATGTTATAAAAAGACCACCGTAGTTCCAGTACTTCTTGAATTCGAACAGTGTGAGTATGAGTGATGTACTACCAACCTGTCAACTCTATCGAATCATTCTACCATTCGCGTTCTGACATTCACATACACACTCATTGTTTACACTCACATTCTTGTCGGAGCCTCATCACGTTCCAGGACAAGATGACCTGTATGACCAAAACTGTGCTGGGTTTAATGAGTTGACAATCGTTACACTTTACTACACCAGTCCCAACATCTACATTTATCAACTGGTGGACATTCACGTCATTTAACAAATAAAGCGTGATTCAACAACTAGTAGCCAGTATGAGTTAACAACTAAACAGAGTTTAACAACTGGTGGCCAGCTTCCTGGGTCAACCTGCACAGTGACCATATTGAGAAGTAAACTACTGAGACCAGACGTTCCTTGGGGTCTGTTACGACACACAAATACATCAGCAGTACAACTCTACAGTGATGTCAGCGTGACCTGTCCTGTCGACAGTATGCGGTAACTAGGTCAGCGTTTGTTGACATTTGGTTCGTTGGACATTTGCCATACAACTGACAGTGTTACACAGCAAGCTTGGTTGAAACATAGAACATTACACATCAGGACTGGAGAATATTTGACAGTGTTTGCGAAAGGAAATGTTATTGAACTGAGAAGTCCTACATCGATTGTTATCATTCACATCAACGATGGAGCTTCTATTTCTGTGTTGAATTTAAAATAATTAGACCAGAAGTATTTGTTTAATAAAGTACCACAGTACTGTACTATTAGGCAGTGTAACTGAGCCTTCTTTACAACACATTCTTTCTGCAACACTCTATTTACATCATATTGCCATACTATTTATGCAATTATGTATTTATGTTTAAATATTTATTTGTGATATTTGTTTGTATCCAGCGGGTTGTTGTTTTGGTTGGGCGGTATCACACAGCAGAGTATCCCACGTAATAGAGGGTCTGATGTGTGCGTTTCTATAGGTGCAATTTTCTTGATTGAAAATTTGCTGCGACAGCTGTTGCTATTAGTGTTAGCTGTGAAGACTGTACTCATTGTTGTTTTTGTAATATTCCTCTGTTCTTTAGTTTGTTTTGATTTGTTTGTAATTTGTTGGTCTACCCTATTCTATCTTTCAGTTCTATTCTCAATTTATATTTATATACTGTGGCGTTATTTGTATTTGTTATCCTCTTGCGGTTTATCTTTTATTGTTTTCCCATTTCATTTATTTCATTTCCGCAAATGTTTTCATGTTCTCCTGTATAACTGTTTTGTTTTGTGCCTGATCGACATACACTATTTAAAATATAGTTGATCATATAAATTGATGTACAAGAATCAACTGATAGTTAATTGCTATTACTAAAGGTACACAGTTGATGATATAAAACACTATTTCTGGTGCACTGCACTTATATTATAGAGTGAACCAGCAACTTATAGCTGTTATTATATAAGGATTTATACAAGACCTTTGTAAGGCTTGTTTCCCACAGTGATTGGGATAGTTAAGTACTATTTTCCACAGGTTAAAAAGTTATCATACAAGGTCTTTGATTAAGACTAAGAAAGTGAATTTATTTACTTTTGCAAATTACTGATCTTATTAGACAAGATGTCTACATTAGATTATTTTATCACACAAGGCAAGGCTCTTGATAAGACTGGTCAGCAATTAGAAGAATGGGCAGTTGCTCAATATGACAAAGCATTAGCTGCTGAAGAAAGAAAAGCATTGATTGAGGAGAAAAGATTAGAAGCTGAGGAAAAAAAATTACAAAGAGAGTATGAACAAAAGAAATTGCAGATACAGACTGATGAAAAAAGATTCCAGATGGAAATGGAAAAAGAGAAAAGAAAAGATGAAGCTGCTGCAGAAGAGAAAAAATTACAAGCTGCTGCAGAAGAGAAAAAATTACAAGCTGCTGCAGAAGAGAAAAAATTACAAGCTGCTGCAGAAGAAAAAAGATTACAAAGAGAAGCTGAAGCAGAAGAGAAAAAATTACAAGCTGCTGCAGAAGAAAAAAGATTACAAAGAGAAGCTGAAGCAGAAGAGAAAAAAGCAATAAGAGAGCATGAACACAAAAAAGAACTTTTAGCATTTGAGTTAGAAAAGTTAAAGTTAACAAACATAAGTGATGGTAATCAAGCATCTGGTGGTAATGGTAAACCCTTTACTTACAAGGTCAAGGTACCAGCGTTCAACCCTTCCAGTGATGACATAACATTCTGGCTAAATAGATTTGAACGCTCGTGTCGAGCACATAATGTGGACAAATCACAATATGCTAACCAGTTATCAGAAAATCTGAAAGGTGATTCTCTGACTAGTTTAAGTTTGGTTGAAGAGGCTGACAAAGATAACTATGATGTTATTAGGGCAGCCTTATTAAAGAAGTATCAGTTGTCTGAAGAGGGTTATCGGAAGTTGTTTAAGACAATGGTGCCTGAGGCAGGTGTAGAATTCTCAGAATTCATTGCAAGGACACGTCTTACATTTGATCGTTGGATTGAGCTATCCAAAACAGAAAAGACTTATGAAGCCCTTATGGACTTGATACTCAGAGACAAGATTATGTCAAGTATAAATAAACCTTTCCTCGAATTCTTACATGAGCGTAAACCTAAGTCTCTAAAAGAAATGGAACAATATTGTACCCAATACGTCACTGCACATCCGGACGTAGCTATTAGCAACAGTAAGGTTAAAGAAGGTATGCCAGTTGCTTCTGCAACACCATACAACCCTAATCACTCTCACAAATTCCAAGGACCTCAAAATAGGTTTAATAAAAAAGGTAACTATTACAGTTATCAGAACCAAGGTAACCAATCATTTCAGGGTTCTTCTTCGAATACCTGGAGAAGAGCTGACAGCCCTCGATTCAGGGGTGGTCATAATTACAGGAACTTTCGCAAAGGAAGTCATTCTAGAAACTATCCAAGTTTTCCTTCATGGAGACAACAAGATCATAATTACAGAGATACTCATTATAATGAATATGATGATAGTAACCAAAGGAGCTATGATTCAAACCCGAGTAGGGGTTATAATAGTGGAAACAATTATAAGTACAGAGGCAATAATAACAGAGGTAGAGCACAATTCAAAAAACATAAAGCTCATTACCAGACGAACTCTGCACAGCAAGAGTCCCACGAAGCCTATAAACAAAATAAAGATAATGATGACTCTAATAATATGGCATGTGCCGCTTTTGATTTTGGGAGAGCATCTCAGTGCCCCCAATGCAAAACATTATTTGAGCCAACCACAGTGTCTACTTTAAGCTGTGGGCATCCTCTTCCCGCTCTTCCTGCGTCAATCGCGCATGATGGGAGAGGTTCTCTTGTCTTACACAAAGGTTTAGTAAATGACAATCCAGTCTCAGTACTTTTTGATTCTGGATGCACAACTATTGGGGTTAGGCAGTCACTCATAGATCCTTCTCATTCTACAGGCAAAGTAGTCAAATGCGTAACATTTGGCGGCACCATAGAGAAATACTCTACCGCTATCACTAGGATTGCTACTCCTTTCTTCACAGGAGAGGTACACGCATGTCTTTTGCCGAATCCGATCGCTGATCTTATCATCGGTCGCATTCACGGAGTCAAAGAATGCACTCCGGAGCAAATTTCCGTTTGGGAAAATCAAAATATGCAATCTGCTAATGCAGTAGTCACTAGAGCTCAAGCTCTCAATATGCCTGAAACTTCATCTGTTGAAGATAATGAAGTGCATAACCAAGATGATCCCTTGGTAATTTCTCGTGACTCGTTTATAAAACAACAAGAAGAAGATCCGACTCTTAAGAAATTCTTCACTCTTGTAACGAAAGGTGATCCGAATAAAGATTCAAATTGTAAATCTTGGATTACAATGAAGAATGGCGTACTTGTACGTATGGTGCAAGACTCCACTAAGTCAAGTCATTCTCAGATTCTTGTACCCAAGAATTTGAGAGTTAAGATCTTACAACATGCACACGACTCTCAGTGTGCTGGTCACATGGGTTTTTCCCGTACAAAGTCAAGAGTTCTTGCGGCTTTCTTTTGGCCTTTTGTGAACAAGGACATACGGATCTATTGTCGATCCTGTAAAGTATGTCAAGAAGTCAAATCCAAAGGTCCCTCGTCATGCTGCGCCTATTCAGGCTGCAGATATTCCTATTTGTCCATTCCAGAAAATGGCGATAGACATCATTGGTCCATTCAAGATCAAATCTGCTAGAGGACATCAGTTTATCTTAACGTGTGTAGACATGTGCACACGTTGGCCAGAGGCTATCCCTCTAAAGAGCATTACTACCGCTGACATTGCAGATGCTCTTTGGCTTATATTTTCTCGGCTGGGATTCCCGGAGAAATATTATCAGATCATGGCACCCAACTGATATCGGATACCATGTCTCAAGTAATGTCTACTCTACAGATAGAGAGATCTTTGAGTAGCATCTATCATCCTATGTCCAATGGGATGGTCGAGCGACTAAATAGAACACTTAAGAACTTATTAGGGAAGATAACTGAGGATCATCCTCAAGATTGGGATAGGGTTTTACCCGCGGCCCTCTTCGCGTACAGAGAGGTCCCCAATGAACATACAGGGTTTTCTCCCTTTGAACTTGTCTTTGGCGCGCGACCGCGCGGCCCAATGTCTTTGCTGCATGATCTTATAACAGCTGACAATATTGACGATGACACAAAATCTTCTTACGAGTATGTCATCGCGCTGAGACAGAAGATTATAGAAGCATGCAATTGGCAACGTCCTCTTCTGAATTTGCTAAGCAGAAGGCAAGACAATTTGCTAATAAGAAGAGAACTTTACGACAACTTTGTCCTGGTGACAAAGCATTTGTTTTGCTACCTTGTCGTGAAAATAGACTCCTTATTAGTTGGAAAGGTCCGTACGATATAATATCGAAAATTTCAGATGTTGACTACATCGTCGATATTAACGGGAAGCATAAAACCTTCCACATCAATATGCTTACGGAGTTCCATGAACGTCCTGACTATCTACAGCCTATTTTCCAGGCAACGGACGATTCTCATGTCAAACATGGTCATTACTCATCACTGTCTGTAATACAGGATGAGGAAACAAGTTTTTCGGATGTTAATCTTCCGCTTCCAATGATCCCACTTCATTCTAGTGAATCATGGAAAGACGTTACTGTTTCTCCTGATTTGTCTCTAGGAGAACGGCGACAAGTTTCGTCTATGTTACAAACATTTCAGGATGTCCTCACTGACATCCCTGGACAAACTCATGTCATTGAGCATGACATTGTTCTAACTGAACATACTCCAATTAGGGTTAGGCCTTATCCTATCCCTATACATTTCCAAACACAGGTTGAAAAGGAGTTGGATGAAATGATAGATTTACAAATAATCGAACCATCCACTTCTGCATATTCTTCGCCGATGGTTATTGTTCGAAAAAAAGACAATAACATACGTCTTTGCGTTGACTATCGCAAATTGAATCAAGTTACGAAGTTCGATGCTGAACCTATGCCTTTACTAGAAGAGTTACTTACTCGTCTTTCTAAATCGCATTTTTTCACTAAACTTGATTTGTCTAAAGGATATTGGCAAGTTCCATTATCCGAACGCGCCAAACCTCTCACCGCTTTCTCTACTCCCAGAGGCCTTTTCCAATGGAATTTTATGCCTTTCGGCCTTATGAACGCACCAGCTACATTTGTACGCATGATGCGTCGAATCCTATCGTATCGGTCAGATGTCATTGCTTATCTAGACGACATCTGTCTTTTCAGCGATACTTGGGAAGATCACTATTCAGGGTTAGTTGAATTATTATCAACTCTGCGTGAGTATAACCTGACAGCAAAACCATCCAAAACTTGTATTGGCTTTAGCGAAATTGCTTTCTTAGGCCATCGAGTAGGTCACGGTTTCTTGAAGACAGAAGACCATAATATCACTAAGATACTTAACATCTCTATCCCTAGGACTAAAAAGCAAGTGCGAAGTCTTTTAGGTCTCATACAATTTTATGGACGTTTCATTCCGAATCTGTCCTCTATCATGGCACCTCTCTCTACACTATTAAAGAAAGGGTCGCCTAACATGGTTCACTGGTCTCATGAATGCCAATCTTCACTAGAGAAGATCAAAACTATGTTTTCATCACCACCTATTTTAGTGTTACCTACAACAGATAAGACATTTGTTCTTCGTAGTGACGCTTCATCCACTGGGATTGGAGCGGCACTAATGCAAGAGTACTCTGGAACTCTGCATCCTGTAATGTATATATCCAGAAAACTTAATGCTGCAGAAAGGAATTACTCGGTTTTAGACCGTGAATTATTGGCAATGGTTTGGTCAATTCTCAAACTCCAAAGATTCCTTCTGGGCGCGCATTTCGTAGTGGAAACTGACCAAAAAGCTCTTACGGCTATCCAAAGTAAGAACTTGAAGAGCTCGAGATCAACTCGATACGCAATCGCTCTTCAACCTTTTCATTTCTCGGTACGAGCTATCCGTGGTTCAGAAAATGTGATGGCGGACATTCTGTCCAGATGCCCACATGATGCCACTTAACTGTTAAATATTGGATCTTTTTAATATGTATAACTTTACAACAGTTATTTTTTTGTTTCTTTACTAAGATACACATTTGTAATTTAATAATAGAATGATGGTATCGCTACTTAGCGGTTTATTGATGTTTATTCACCGCTGTTCTTTGATGATTGTTTCTTCATAAATCATAAATTTAAGATTATAGTGTGAATTTTTGGTATGCATTGTATAATTACCAGAATTGTATTATACGTACATCACACCTTCCTGGAAACATTTATTCGTAGAGAAACAATTTCTCTCAGATTTTGAGATATATTCTCACCGGTCATATTAGGAATTATAGTTATTCCTGATATTTTCATCTGCGCAGTATTCTTGCGTTGTGAGCCTATTCTACGTGCTCCTAGATGTATTTTAAAAAAAAAATTTATTTTTTTTTTCCCGGGAGGTGTGGTAAGACTGTAAAGGGCAATTTTTACTATCTTGCAATATAATACATTTATATACTTATTATGTTCGCAAATATTTTGTAATCAAAGTATTTCCTTTTTAAGTGCTTAAGGAGAAGTCATTTTTGAGTTACTTCCCTTGAAAGTAGTTCCGTCATCTTCGATCGGACTCCGCGGACGAGTCTAGGCCTACTGCGATTTATTCTTTGGCTGGGTAGGAATAGATTGTTCTTGCTTCAGTATATCTATGGCCTGAATTTATACGTAGTGTTTGTATGAGTAGGACGAGTCTGTCTTATATATGGATATCTTTACATTTCTAAGTCGAACTATGTTGGTTGTCGCTAGAAAAGGTCAAAGGCTATGCAGCGGAAGTATCGCTAGCAAGGGGTGTGATCCATGGCCGTCATCCTGTCTGGATGTCGAATTTTGATGTAGCCGGCCTATCGCCGAAAAAGTGATCGATAAGTCAATGGGGAAAAGTGATAGTCATTTAGACATGTTGTATGTACTTTACCCCAGTGTTTATTCTCTTTTGCCAAGGAATGGCAAAGTTATATTTCGCATAGAAAGGTAAAACCACAATTTATTATGAACTTGGGGCTTCGCCATCGTTGTCGATAAACAGATGCACAGTGGTACTTTTGAAAAGAATATTTATTCAAAGGAAGACGACATTCCTATGTATCAACACTAGATTGTATGATATTATTCGATCACCTCTATGAGAGAAGCTATGAAGAAATGAGGACATTTAACGAATGACCAATTTTGGGTCTGGGTCCTATAGTGAGTGAAACTCACGAGAGAAGAACAGCCATGTTGAAATTCATATACTTTGTATTTATCGAGTGAGAAAAAGGGATGCCTGTACTATCGCTCGATGAACCAAGAGATCACTGCTACAGGTGAGAACCCATGTCTGGGATTCCTATATCTTTATGGAAAATATATATATATTGAACTTTACGTGAAGGGATATTCACTAGACGAGGTTAGGTCTAGGAGCCTTCCTATATATTGTTTTCACAAGATATTTCAGAAGTCAAGAACAATGCTGAATTAGTCTGAGCAAGTTAGCTTTTTATTTGACCCGCCGCCTTTTGTGAAGATGTATAAAAATTGTATGCTTTAGCTCGTTCAAGCCCCCAGCTGATTTAACTCAGCGAAATTGGTTCTGGATCAGACATATGCCTTTCTCGCTGTAATGATTAATTCAACTATGAATTTGTCAAAATCAACAAGTACAAATTTAATAATCAATCTCATACTTTGAAACAAATGTAAATAAATATGATTGGTGATTATGAAAACTAATTAGGTTACTTCACCAAAACGTTTTTAGGCTTGGTGAATTTAGCAAAATAAAGTTCGTTTTGTTTTGTTGGCCTGTTAAAATTGTTACTTGCCAAAATGCTGATGTGCCGATGCTGCTCTTCTGTAGATTCGTCCCTTTGGTGAGGGGAAAGTTTCCAGATCAGTTCAGGAAGCAACCTCTCCGGGTCAAGGCAAGAATTTTCAGGTGTCGATTTCAAGCTTCGAACTACAGTCTAGTAGTCCAGTAAATGGTCTCTCCGGGTCGTACTACAATAAGTCGAGTTGCCTCGTACTGGTACCACGAACCATAGAGGGAATAAAAGAACAAATTCCGCTGCTAAATATCTGTTTGCCTGTTATTAATCAGGCGCTTTTTTCCCACTGTCCGTCAGCCATTTGTTTTCTCAGATTTTTACTCTCCCTGAGCGTATATCATGTCACTCAGGGCATGTGTTGAAAAATCACAAGTATGTCAGTTAATTTAAGGAAACATTTTTGACTGGACAGCGGCAGTGGCTTGTGCCTGAAGGAACATATTATATTTACATACATTCTCCAAATGATTATATACAATTATTCACAAATTGTTGTAATCATCACTCACTCCCTGCTCCATTCGGAGTCTGGGGTTACCTCCACTTTTGGTTCTTCCATGAGAACTAGCATGAAGCAATCACCAGCGCTTGCTGTGGTGGTTCATGAATGTATCCTTTTCACATGCTGAGGTTGCCAGCCTAGTATGAATCTTTAACCCCACTAACAAGTATGAACATGTCAAATTCGCAGCATAAAAAATATGTTACACTCACCTCAATAATTGAGAATTCTTAGATCTCTTGCTCAGTAGAATAATCTTGGCAACTTAACACAGATGCCTCGAACACACGTCTTGGAAATTATTTCTATTTCAGAATCCCAGTGTGACTTGTGAGTGGTCCTGTAGAATTCCGGGTTCTGTATTAAAGTTGGCGAGTTTTCTACTGATGTACAGAGATGCTCTTAATGCATTTTGTCCGGTCCTGTAAATTCAGAATCCAACTCTATTATTTTCTGTTGCAAGGTCCGAGCTGTCTGCGTTGACTATTTCAGGAATGCAGTGTGTATGTCAGTCTTTTTCTACGTTATATCGTAGGTTTCCGGCTCGCGCTTCCACCTGGCGTTTTCTGACAATTTCCCAATCAGCGCGGTTGTTTATTGGCTCTTCAAATGCCAGCCAATACATTCAAAGTTCATGTTATGAAAACTTTTCCTCGTGTAGCACATTATGTATGACTCATGCGCTTGAAAATTTCAAACAGTCATCCTCCGTATATGGAGTTGCCACATCCGACAAATGTTGTCATACTTATATCACACTTCATGCTCGCATTTACCTGGAGTCAATGTGGTATTAACATGTTTTAGTGACTCAGTTAATCTCTCAAGGATGGGCGATACGCATGTCTGGCCCTGTCGTGCATCTAAGCGTGAAACGTGAACAATGACAGTAGGGAAAAAATGTTCTAACAATTGAATAATGCACATAATTCAGTGCGCACAACAAATGTAGTTCAATATTGCCGGAGAGGAGAAGAGAGCGCACACATTATGTCACAGCCCCTGGGGGCTATGTGGCCTACGTTGAGAACTACTGGTGTAGACTACTTGTAAGGGGACCAGCTATAGCTGTGGTGGCATGCTCCATAAGGAGTAAATGCATTACATAACTTCTTCTGTCAGCTCTCAACTTCCAAAGGAGCATTGGCCTTTAAAAAAAAACTTATGCTGTCTCCCTGTCACGTGCCATCAGCTCAAGGTTTTTCTGTCTTCTTCATCTCCAGTTCTCGTTTCCATGTATTCTTTGTTCTCTCTCTATTTCTCTTACGATGGAGATTCCAGAACAGGGATTGTCTGGTAATGCTGTCAACAGGTTGTTCTCAATGTGTGTCCTATCCACCTGAAGCGCCTTCCTATCTCTTGATCCACTGACACTTGTCTGGTTCTTGTCATCAGTTACACATTAGTAATCTTGTCATACCATTTCAATCTTTCTATCCTACACAAGCACTTATTTATGAAAGTCTGTAGATTTATGGTTGTTATTTTTGTTGTTCTCCATGTTTCAGAGCCATACAATAGGACTGACTTGACATTTGAATTTAAGATTATGATTTTTGTGTTGGGCCTGCTTTCTTTTGATCTTGGAATACTTCCAAATGCAATAAATTACAGAATAGACTGTGCATAATTTCCCTATCACGCTCCAATCTACAGGGTTCGGTGTATGTTATTCCAAGGCCTCCTTAGTCCAATAAATATATGACGTGATTCCCCCCTCTGGAATGGGAGGAAGTAACTTAAAAGACACTAAAACAACAAGAAGGTTGTGGAGAGAAATGATCGCCTTTGCCACCCAGCATATCACCAGAAAGATAGACCATTCACACCAGGTCTAACAGCTTGATGACCTCCTTTTATTAATTCTCCCAGTCATCTTAACATCCATGAAACTGTGCCAGGTCTTTCTCACAGTGACGACGGCATGATTTCGCGTTCGAATGTCAAAGAAGCCACAGTTAGGTTAAGTTCTATCTCCACCTATTCAGTTTGCCAGTTAAACGGATTTGTTAAAATATTTTTGTTGGTGTATAAATTCCCGACAGGACCAAAAAAAAATCGTCTTTTAACAAACTACGTCCTTCTACCTCGGAGCCATCCTGGCGTCAGACAGACCTAGAACTTTGAACGAATATTATGGAGAACTCCACAGCGCCACGGGTTTCTCCGCCATTTTGTGTATTTAACTGCGGGACAGAAGTCTAGAACGAGACTTGGAAAGTTCGGCAGCTCGCTCGTGATTTGAAGCGACGGAGTTGTCGTTGCTGTCGCGCCTTGCACAAATCCTCTACGCCTAGCCCCACGCACCATTTACCCGGTGCCCCCCTCGAAGGGTCTGGCGCTACTGGGATAATTAAAAACCTATAACGATCGATCACTGAATGCGTCTCGCGCCAAAGCCCGTCAATATGGCCCACAAACGAGGGTTACTCAGTTTAAACTGCCTGCATTCTGCGGGATTCATCCTACCTATGAAAATGTTCTAACGTTTAATATTCAACATCTAACAATGTTTACCTTATCGCTACCAACTTTTCTATCAAGCAGATAATCCTAATGCTCGTAAGCTGTGGTCTCGCGGACTGATATTCGCGCTGCACGTATAGATTCTTTTAAACCGTGGTTCACTCTTCAGTGAGACTTGGAAGGTTTCTATTCTTAAATCACCGATTCTTTTGAATGCACGGACAGTTAAGTGCCCGTTGATATACTTGTGTCTGTAGTTTAAATTTTCTTTCCGTTTTTCTTCGCTGTAGCTTTAATGTACTCTACGCAATTATATCATTGCATATATTTACATACATGAGAGGCAAAGTTAATTTTTTTTTAAAATAATCATAGCGAAATAAATGAATTAACAACGAAACGCTCGCATTTTAAAGCAGAACGTGACTTTAAAAATTAATAAGAAGTCGCAACTGAAAAAAAATGTATATGGTTATTCTGAAGAGAGATTCTTCAATTCAAATGTCAAGTCACTTTTATAGGTGTGGCTCTGAAACATGGAAAACAACAAAAACAACAACCAAAGAGCTACATACTTTCATAAATAAGTGCTTGCGTGGAATAGAGGGAATAAAGTAACTACAAGGTCATTAATGTGGAATTGATGACAAGAACCAGACAAGCGCCAACAGAACAAGGGATGAGAAGAAATCGCTGGAGATGCATAGAAACAAATTAAGGAAACATATTGATAGCATTACAAGACAGTCCTTTTTTCTGGAAATCCCAGGGTAAGAGAGGAAGAAGAAGACAGAAAAACACATGGATAAGAGAACAGGAGATGGACAAGAAGCGGAGGTAGACATGGACAGACTTTAAGCTGATGGCACCGGATAGAAACACTTGGCATTTGTTGAAGGCCATTGCTCTTTGTCAAGGCTGAAGTATAGTGATGATGTTTCTGAAGAGATCTAGCACGTCTTATAATGTTTTAGAAATTTACTTTCCTTTATACATCTTTAGTTTTATAAAGCATTGGTTAATCCTTAAGAATGTCTGTAATTTATATATATATATATATATATATATATATATATATATATATATATATATATATATATATATATATATATATATATATATATATATATATATATATATATATATATATATATATATATATTTTTTTTTTTTTTTTAAATATGATGATAATGTATTACAGACTTTCATAAATGGGTCTTCTTCTTCTTGGATCCTTAGCCATTGACTGTCAAAGCAGTCCGTGGCCATCACGCCTAGTGGCGTCTTGTAGGGCAGCAACAAACTGTCCCCATTTTGCTCAGTGGGTGCCCATCCTTCGTGCCGGGCCGCAACTCTGGTTCAAGCTTTGCATCACATCTCAGCCTCCACTGTTCTCCGCCAGGCTGTCTTTGGCTGCCTCTCTTTCGCGGTCCTTTTGTGGTTCCTAGCATCATAAATGGGTGATGCGTAGAAAAGATTGAAATGGTTTGACAAGATTACCAACGTGGAACAGATGACAAGAACCAGACAAGTGCCGGTGGATTAACAAGAGATACGCAGATGCTAGCGTTGGATAGGGAATGCACTGTGGAAACTGTTCATAACATTACAAGGCGGTGTCTGTTTTGAAATACCCAGGAAATGAGAGGTAAATGGGTCTCAAAAACATACGGAAACGGAAATTGGAGACATATATAAGACTGAGAAGTGGAAATAGGTAAATATCGTTATTTGACTGATTAATTAACAGCTCTTTAATTATAACATTTGGGGGGTGTGTGTAAATGTACGGTTATTTTCAAATTGGTAGCCTGTGACCTGAATATTTACGTCAAGGCAATCTGGATTCCTTCCTTGTGTGAGCAGTATTAGAAAGCTGACCATTAGCAAAGACTGTTACTGGTAGGTATACTCCTACATGATAAAATGGTTGTCCCTGTGTTTTGTTGACTGTCATGGCAAGTTCTATAATTGCAGTCGCCGTTTCCGTATTTTCCGAAACGCGAGTGCGATTGTTACAGGACGCAGGGACGCTTTGTGCCAAGCAAATTGTTAATGTCACGATAGCACACAACATAAAGGCTTAGCATCAATTTGCTCAAGGTCTATACTCCTTAGGGTATTAATGGCTAATAATGATGAGTAGAAACATTATAAATAATAATAATATATGTATTAGGACTGTGCATAGACACAGTGAGCAGCCGATTGACAGTGGTTAGTGCGCATGCCTCTCGCGGCAAAGGAAACGGGTTCGAAGCACAGTGGTGTCACACTCCAATTAACCCAGCGGTAAATGGGTACCTGACTTTTCTCCTGAACTGTTAAGGAAGGCAACGGCAACGATGACGAGAACTGGTCATCACACCTCTCGAAGCTGGATTTAGCATGGTGAAGTCTCTAATACTTCACTGCCCTACGGCTGTACCTGCTTTGGGATTCCTGTACCTCATCCTTTATAGAAACAGTGTGTATTGTGAAGCTGAAAGAGTGGCAGAAAGAGAGAAGCTGAGTCGTATCCAAAGTGTATATTGGGGTGGGGTTGCTATGTCGGTGTTGATCGTGTATGTAAAATTAATTTTATTTAAGGAACCAGTGGTTAGAATGACTCGGTAGGTAGTGTGGGAGGTTATTCTATAGGCTGGACCGGAGTTTACTAGGCTCTTTTTATACACGCCATCACAGTAGCAGGGACAGTTGAAGATATAAAAATAATAATATAAAAGCCTTGGAGAGATTTCATTGCGTTGGGAAATATATGGAGGTCAATAGAAATCAGGTCCAACACAAGAATCAGGATTTTCAACTCAAGTTTCAAGTCTTAACTGAAAGCTCTGAAACATGATGCACAAAAAACAAATAAATAAATAAAACAGCCAAAAACAAAGCAAGAACAACCAACAGACTTCAGACTTTCATAAATTAGTGCTTGTGTAGAACAGAAGGATTGAAGTGGTATGACAAGAGTACTAATGTGACACTGATGACAAGAGTACTAATGTGACACTGATGACAAGAGTACTGATGTGACACTGATGACAAGAGTACTGATGTGACACTGATGACAAGAGTACTAATGTGACACTGATGACAAGAGTACTAATGTGACACTGATGACAAGACTACTAATGGGACACTGATGACAAGAGTACTAATGTGACACTGATGACAAGAGTACTAATGTGACACTGATGACAAGAGTACTAATGTGACACTGATGACAAGAGTACTAATGTGACACTGATGACAAGACTACTAATGGGACACTGATGACAAGAGTACTAATGTGACACTGATGACAAGAGTACTAATGCGACACTGATGACAAGAGTACTAATGTGACACTGAAGACAAGACTACTAATGGGACACTGATGACAAGAGTACTTATGTGACACTGATGACAAGAGTACTAATGCGACACTGATGACAAGAGTACTAATGTGACACTGAAGACAAGAGTACTAATGTGACACTAATGACAAGAGTACTAATGTGACTCTGATGACAAGAGTACTAATGTGACACTGATGACAAGAGTACTAATGTGACACTGATGACAAGAGTACTGATGTGACACTGATGACAAGAGTACTGATGTGACACTGATGACAAGAGTACTGATGTGACACTGATGACAAGAGTACTGATGTGACACTGATGACAAGAGTACTGATGCGACACTGATGACAAGAGTACTGATGTGACACTGATGACAAGAGTACTGATGTGACACTGATGACAAGAGTACTGATGCTACACTGATGACAAGAGTACTAATGTGACACTGATCACAAGAGTACTAATGGGACACTGATGACAAGAGTACTAATGGGACACTGATGACAAGAGTACTGATGTGACACTGATGACAAGAGTACTGATGTGACACTGATGACAAGAGTACTGATGCGACACTGATGACAAGAGTACTGATGTGACAATGATGACAAGAGTATTAATGTGACACTGATGACAAGAGTACTAATGTGACACTGATGACAAGAGTACTAATGTGACACTGATGACAAGAGTACTAATGTGACACTGATGACAAGAGTACTAATGTGACACTGATGACAAGAGTACTAATGTGACACTGATGACAAGAGTACTAATGTGACACTGATGACAAGAGTACTGATGTGACACTGATGACAAGAGTACTGATGTGACACTGATGACAAGAGTACTGATGTGACACTGATGACAAGAGTACTGATGTGACACTGATGACAAGAGTACTGATGCGACACTGATGACAAGAGTACTGATGTGACACTGATGACAAGAGTACTGATGCTACACTGATGACAAGAGTACTAATGTGACACTGATGACAAGAGTACTAATGTGACACTGATGACAAGAGTACTAATGTGACACTGATGACAAGAGTACTGATGTGACACTGATGACAAGAGTACTGATGTGACACTGATGACAAGAGTACTGATGCGACACTGATGACAAGAGTACTGATGTGACAATGATGACAAGAGTATTAATGTGACACTGATGACAAGAGTACTAATGTGACACTGATGACAAGAGTACTAATGTGACACTGATGACAAGAGTACTAATGTAACAATGATGACAAGAGTACTAAATGTGACACTGATGACAAGAGTACTAATGTGACACTGATGACAAGAGTACTAATGTGACACTGATGACAAGAGTACTAATGTGACACTGATGACAAGAACCAGACAAGCGCCTGTGCAACAAGATATGCCATTGACTTATGATTGAGGAAAGAACTTATTATGTGAATCATATGCTGTATTCTATGAGGTATGTTGACAGCATTACAAGGCAGTCCTTGTTCTGGAATCCCCAGGATAAGATAGGTATCGGTAGTGTCACGTAGGGTTTATATTCATTTAATTTCCTACATCTTCTTCCTATTCGTTCACCCAAATTCTCTCTTTTATTATCTCTGTATTTCATTTTTTTCCTGTATATTTTTCATCCATTCGTTTTGCGAATATTATTTTCATATAATTCGCAAACTTTACCTGTTTTCCCTTCTCATAAACTGAGAATCGCGCTAGGACGATATTACGTAGATGTCAGGGCTGCAGGGCGTCAGAAGGCGTGATAAGTCGGTTCGCTGAACATAGGACGTAGCAAATCGTCTACATTCTCACCGAGCGCGCGAGCTTCTTCTCGGCATTAGTCCCGGTGAGGTGTGATACTTTACATCTGCACCGGTCAGTATCCAGATATTTGTCTGGAAAATCCCAAAATGACACGGCGCTCACTTGGGCCATGGTCAGCTGTAGTGTGAAAACTGCCCTGAAATGGAGTCAGGCTGTCTGGGATTTGAAACTGACACGCGTACATCGTGGTCAGTAGGTGACAGTTACGACACGCGTTAAGCGGACGTAAATGTTGGGAGTAGGGGAGATAATTTCGCTTGGCGAAATAAGTTTGGGCCCTTTGTCTGATTTTAAGATATTGGCCAAGTTTGAAACTTTAATTTCATTCTCGCTCATAGACTCCACAGTAGATAGGTCGCTCGAAAACAGAATAGCTGTTAGCGAAGATCTCAGTTTGTTTCGGCAATTTGTCGAACTTCTAGACTTCCAGAAATATTTTCAGCATTTTTATTCTTAAGTTGTGCGACTACCTGTAATTCTGTGGTTGAGGTAATTAATATGATAGATATATAGATTTTGTGAGTGTTAAAGTGTTAAATCGCTTAATTCATTTTAATCTATTTCTTTAGCGCAGAAGAGAAATAAAGTGGTAGGCTATTATATTTTCTAAGGAAGCATTCAGTGGAAAGCAGAATAAAATTAAAATTTCTAGCTTATAACGGCAATTGTAGCTATTTATAAATTTAATTTAACTGCTAATACTCAGTCGAGTGTATTTTTCTAAACTAACGTATAAACTCTAGAATCCAGCCTCATGAATGATGACGGGATACGCACGTGTTCCTAATTTATGAGGATTGCTGATTTTTAAATATAACTTACGTCACGGGAAGTTTAAATGATAAGCAAAGCTCTCTGCTTGCAAGTTTAAATGTAAGTTTTAACCATTACAGATTCTGTTTATTATATTATATGTGTTATTTTTCCTCCACACAGTGAAAGTTTTGGGGTGACCCTAACTTTACCAGCACCTAGTAGTAGTTTCCATACTTGTGAAGAAATAGACAGTCCTTATTTTGAACCACGTGGGTTTTCTCAAGTAACACTGATCTGACGGTGCAAGTTAGACAGAAATACTAATATCCCTATAACGGGTTTTCAAAGACTGTAATGATAAATACTGGACCTTGGAGCCAGCACTTAATTTCTTCTAGAAACTCTATATAATTTGCTGCCTGGTGGCGTGAATATTAACAATCATTTCCCGACTATATTATATCTTGTGGACAAATCTGTGGTGTGACTAAAGTGAATCCTATACTGAGGGAAGGCACCGACCTGACATTCATCATTTTTTAGAAACCTACGCTATTGACACTGTGCTCTGCTAACTCCCGCGCCTGGAATAATTGTTAGGTGACTTAATCAGACATTTGAACAAATTTGCATACCCAAGTAGTCGTTCCCGGAGACTCCAAGTTAAATACGTCTTTTGGAACTGGGGACTTCTTGGCAGAAGACTGCATTTTTTGAGTCTGTGTGAAAATCTAAAATCAATGTGTTCCAAGAGGCAGCAAGCAAAGTCGTGAGTACAAGTATGAGAAGCCATGGCGGAATGAATGAGTGTACGCTGGTTTGAGTGATATTTTTCACTATTTTATCTTTGACACCCTGTTGCTGTCCTAATTTTTTTTTTCAATCTGCATAATTTGTTGCTAAGGCTAGAGTTCTTGTGTTTTTGTCTTAGGTTAAATCAGATTTTTTTTCAAACTCTGTGCATATAATTACGAGATAAAACAAAGACAACTCTTAGAATCAAACTCTATGTATCTGTGACTCGGGCGCCTTCATCTGTTCTCTTAACGGGGCCGGGCTAAACCTAGAGTTAACACTATAACGGGGCTATCATCCTTGCAACATTTCCTTGATTTTTTTATGACTATGTGTATATGTATTTTCCTTGATGTACTTTCTTTGATGTTGTGAGCCGATTTTTCCTGATATTAAAATCGCTCTTGAACTAAATAATCGTGTTTGGTCAGCTCGTTCTAGATAATATATATATCATTGTTATAGTTTTCCCACGTCTGTGTGTTTACCTGTCGTCACGTGTATGTGCGTGCCTGTGAGTGATAGAAATATACGTAATATGTATATTGGTGTAGTCTGTCTGACGCTGTAACAACTGTTGTAGAAGATAGGTGAGAGAGAGAAGAATTCTTTTCGCTTTCAGAGACAGCCACTATATCAAATCTATCATCTCACGTGTGTGGAAATTCTATTACCTTTCACTAACTCTCACTGAGTCTATCACCTATTCAAACCTATTCAGAAGGGACCAAACCTAGTCTTAATTCTCCTATCGGAAATCTACGACAAATGGGTTCTCGTCCGTAGGATTTTTGAACTTAGAATAGGAAGACGAGTACGACAAATGGGGACTCGTTTCCGGTCTTTGAACTTAGAATAGGAAGACGAGTACGACAAACGTGGACTCGTCTATCTGGATTTTGTATTTAAGATTCTTATTCTGATATAGAGTAAGAGTGTGATGTCTTGTGAGTTGTTATATCTTTAAAAAAAATTACCCCCTAGACTAGCGATCTGTTTACGGGCGTGCTGACCACACAAACTAATAAGTTTTTTTTTTTTCCACAGCATCTTTGAATAATATACATTTTGGTTACAGGTTGATTTTGTCGGGATATATGTTAACTGCTGATTGTAATACTAAATGCTGGTAAAGTGGTGAGTGTATAACATTCACTGGGTACTGAGGCAGAACGGCGTTTGAACTAAGTTAAGGAGTGTGTTTCGGACTTTTTGTCCAGATTAATTCCCTCCCTTACCCGATCTGACTTCAGGGGCGAACTTATAGTGGATTTTTAAAAATTAAGGATTATTTTTCTCTTTAATTTTTGCAATATTCTTTTGCTTTTCCACTGTAGCAACTTATTTTTCAGAAGTTATCTTAACTACCATTTATTTGGCGTAGTCGTGTTTTGCATTGAGTGCTTTATTGCCGATAATAGCAGCGATAGTTAGATTGTATTTTGGAGGAGGTATCCCAGGGTTAAATATATCATCTTTTGATTTTTTTTGGTATTTTTTTTTTTCTCGTAAGTGGTAGGAAACAGGTTATTTTTTTTCCTATTTTCTTTCATCTACAGTCTCAGTCACTGACATAATATGGCCGAGAGGGCAAAGCTTAGACAACTCCTCAGGGACGAAGCGAGAGAGGAGGGACTGGAAGGAGAGGAAGCGAAAGCTTTTGTCAGAGACGAACTTGAGAGATATGATGCGGAGAGGAAAGCAGCTGAAGCTAAAGAGGAAAAAGAAGAAAAGAAGAACTCAAGGGAAAGAAGCAGCAGCAGAAGCTAGAGAAGAAGATGGATGAGGAAAAGGAACGAAGACCGTCTTTTACAGCAGAAGAAGATGGATGAGGAAATGGAAATTCGCAGGATGCAGCATGAGGAAAGAGAGAAGGAAAGACAGCAGAACGAACGAGAGAAGGAGAGACAGCATGAGGAAAGAGAGAAGGAGAGACAGCACGAGTTGGCGCTTAAAACTCTTGAGTTCCAAAGTCGTGGTGCTGCCTCTACCTCCAGCAATGGAGAGTCTTCTCCTCATTCTTCCTTAACTGACCCTGCTAACACTCAATCCCTTCAACTAAATGCTATGTCTTTCACTCTTGAATCTTTTCCTTGTCCAAATGAGAAGATTGACACATGGTTAGAAAAATTTGAGAAAATTGCAACTCTGTACGGGTTAGAGAGGTCGCGTTGGAATATGAAACTTTCCCAGGCCCTAAAAGGTTCTGCTTATGATGTTTATTCTAAGCTGGAAAGTAGCCAACAAGACGACTACGATGTGTTGAAGAAAGCGTTACTGGAGCGCTTTGAAATGAACGCTCGCAAGTTTTTGCAACTGTTTCGCAACAGCCGGAAAGAGAATTCTGAAACTTTTCACCAGTTCTCATCTCGTCTTAAGGGATATCTAACAAAGTGCCTTGAGCTTTCGCAGCTCCCCTCTACCTATGAAGGTCTTGAGGAACTTGTTCTAACTGAACAAATAAAGAACACTTTGTCTGCTGATACCCGGAGATTTCTCGCTGAGCAGGGGGCAGAAAAACTTGAAGACATTTTGGAAAAGTCTGAGCGTTATCACAATGCGCTGGCTGAACTACCGGCCACAAAGCGGAAACCGACAGAGGAGCATTTTCGAAAACATAACCTAGAGCAATCTTCTCAGGCTTCTAACCAAAACAACCACAGAGAAACTGGACCTCAAAACCCCCCTCCTGAAAAATCCAAGTTCTACAAGAACAAGTACCCCAACCACCCCAAACAGTCTGATCAACCCGACCGCCCTACATGGCAGCGTAGCCAGAAAGGACAAGGTGGCAAAGGGAGAACCCCTGAGCACGGGACATATGATCAGACCGAGCACACCGAGCCTAAACGCATCGGATGCTTATTAACAGTCTCGCAAGGCGGAATTATTGACAGTGATTCCCAACCTCTTGGGGATAGACCCTCAACGCGAGGTATTGTTATTTTGAACGGTTCTCAAACTTCTTGCTTATTTGACACGGGGCTTTCTTACGATTGCATTGTTGCCAGAAACCTGGTTAAACCCGGTCAAGAGACAGGAGAGACCGTCAAACTTTGTGGAGTTCGTAAGAGTGATGCACCTACAGCGCTTCCCATCGCATTGGTGGAGATACACTCTGACTTTGTCAGAGGTGTGATCAAAGCAGCTGTTATGGATGATCCCATCTACCCAGTCATACTTGGCGGGAGATACGTGTGTATTGGGAAACCGGAAGAGCCGATTGTGGCAGCAGTAACTACAAGAGGGCAAACCAAGAAGGAACGGGAGCCTGCGCCTAATTTGTTACCTATGGAACTTAAAGAAGCGCAACAAAAGGATCCTACTTTGGCACCCTGCTTTAGGAAACTGCCCATGGCGAAGGAACCCAAACAGCACGGGGACATTTTTTTTCTGAGGATGGCGTACTTTATCGGAGAACGGGCAAGCCTGACCAAGGTTACAACCAGCTCCTAGTACCGAAACAGTACAGAAGCCAAATCCTAGAAATGGGGCACTCTCTTCCCTTTAGCGGACATATGGGACAGAACGCCACAAACCAACGTATAACCACTCATTATTGGTGGCCAGGAGTAAATACTGATATTATCAGATATGTCAAATCCTGTGCCCAGTGCCAACGTGTGCCACCCAAGCAACGGGCACCCCCCAGTTTCTTTGGGTGAAATGCCAATAGTGGGTACACCATTCGAACGGGTTGTGATCGACATTTTAGGGCCTTTCGAAAGGACTAAAAGAAGGAACAGGTTCATCCTGACCTTAGTCGATACATGCACTTTATGGGCAGAAGCTATCCCGCTAACATGCGCAGATGCCAAGCATGTCGCAGAAGCCCTCGTGCAGATTTTCACTCGGTTGGGATTCCCTCAGCAAGTGTTGACGGATAATGGATCTCCATACCGAAACATGTTGATGGATGAGATCGTTAAGATCTTGAGGACCCAACACATCCACACTAAGCCATATACTCCGGCGGGAAATGGGCTCGTGGAACGTGCTAATGGAAACCTCACCATGATGCTAAGTAAGCTGGCACAAGTGAAACCTGAAGATTGGGATCTCTGTATTCCTGCAGCATTATTTGGCTACAGAGAATCTCCTCATACTTCCACAGGATTTCCGCCAGCTACACTCTTATTTGGCAGACCCATTAAGGGCCCGCTTGAAGCCTTACTTCAGTCTCTGACAGACGAGAAGGCGGATGAGACAGTCGTCTCAGCAAGTAAATATGTGTCGGTTTTAAAGGAAAGGTTGAAACTAGGGTGGGACCTAGCAACGACTAACTTTAAGCGAGCTCGCACAAAGCACGCTAACCGATACAGGAAAGTCGCGGAAGAGAGAGAACTGGAAGCAGGAGAGAAAGTTTTGGTGTTACTCCCTACTGAGAACAACCAACTGAAGATCGGATGGCAAGGGCCGTTTACCGTCCTGAAAAAGATTTCTAAGGCTAACTACCAGATCTCTATTGAAGGAAAGGAGAAGGTTTTCCATTTAAATCTCTTAAAGAGATACTTGGAAAAACCAGTGCCAACCTCCGACCATCTCCTGACGATCGCCAAAACTGACGAAGATGATGATAGTGGCAGGGATATTCCACCGCTATCACAGGAAATCTTTCAAAAATGTCAGAAGCGGCGACGCTCTTTCAAGCGCGCATGGGAGACATTCCGGGGGAAGGAAACTTTGAGGAGTGGACTTGAGTAGGAATTGGACAGAGATGGAGGGGGAAGATGAGAGGGAAGAGGACAGACACCCCGAAGCTACGGTTATAGGAAATTAAACTCCATAACGTAGACATGGAGTGCTTCCATATCTTAAAGGGGGGAGGCTCTGTCACGTAGGGTTTATATTCATTTAATTTCCTACATCTTCTTCCTATTCGTTCACCCAAATTCTCTCTTTTATTATCTCTGTATTTCATTTTTTTCCTGTATATTTTTCATCCATTCGTTTTGCGAATATTATTTTCATATAATTCGCAAACTTTACCTGTTTTCCTTTCTCAAAACTGAGAATCGCGCTAGGACGATATTACGTAGATGTCAGGGCTGCAGGGCGTCAGAAGGCGTGATAAGTCGGTTCGCTGAACATAGGACGTAGCAAATCGTCTACATTCTCACCGAGCGCGCGAGCTTCTTCTCGGCATTAGTCCCGGTGAGGTGTGATACTTTACATCTGCACCGGTCAGTATCCAGACATTTGTCTGGAAAATCCCAAACTGACACGGCGCTCACTTGGGCCATGGTCAGCTGTAGTGTGAAAACTGCCCTGAAATGGAGTCAGGCTGTCTGGGATTTGAAACTGACACGCGTACATCGTGGTCAGTAGGTGACAGTTACGACACGCGTTAAGCGGACGTAAATGTTGGGAGTAGGGGAGATAATTTCGCTTGGCGAAATAAGTTTGGGCCCTTTGTCTGATTTTAAGATATTGGCCAAGTTTGAAACTTTAATTTCATTCTCGCTCATAGACTCCACAGTAGATAGGTCGCTCGAAAACAGAATAGCTGTTAGCGAAGATCTCAGTTTGTTTCGGCAATTTGTCGAACTTCTAGACTTCCAGAAATATTTTCAGCATTTTTATTCTTAAGTTGTGCGACTACCTGTAATTCTGTGGTTGAGGTAATTAATATGATAGATATATAGATTTTGTGAGTGTTAAAGTGTTAAATCGCTTAATTCATTTTAATCTATTTCTTTAGCGCAGAAGAGAAATAAAGTGGTAGGCTATTATATTTTCTAGGGAAGCATTCAGTGGAAAGCAGAATAAAATTAAATTTCTAGCTTATAACGGCAATTGTAGCTATTTATAAATTTAATTTAACTGCTAATACTCAGTCGAGTGTATTTTTCTAAACTAACGTATAAACTCTAGAATCCAGCCTCATGAATGGTGACGGAATACGCACGTGTTCTTAATTTATGAGGATTGCTGATTTTTAAATATAACTTACGTCACGGGAAGTTTAAATGATAAGCAAAGCTCTCTGCTTGCAAGTTTAAATGTAAGTTTTAACCAGTACAGATTCTGTTTATTATATTATATGTGTTATTTTTCCTCCACACAGTGAAAGTTTTGGGGTGACCCTAACTTTACCAGCACCTAGTAGTAGTTTCCATACTTGTGAAGAAATAGACAGTCCTTATTTTGAACCACGTGGGTTTTCTCAAGTAACACTGATCTGACGGTGCAAGTTAGACAGAAATACTAATATCCCTATAACGGGTTTTCAAAGACTGTAATGATAAATACTGGACCTTGGAGCCAGCACTTAATTTCTTCTAGAAACTCTATATAATTTGCTGCCTGGTGGCGTGAATATTAACAATCATTTCCCGACTAGATTATATCTTGTGGACAAATCTGTGGTGTGACTAAAGTGAATCCTATACTGAGGGAAGGCACCGACCTGACATTCATCATTTTTTAGAAACCTACGCTATTGACACTGTGCTCTGCTAACTCCCGCGCCTGGAATAATTGTTAGGTGACTTAATCAGACATTTGAACAAATTTGCATACCCAAGTAGTCGTTCCCGGAGACTCCAAGTTAAATACGTCTTTTGGAACTGGGGACTTCTTGGCAGAAGACTGCATTTTTTTGAGTCTGTGTGAAAATCTAAAATCAATGTGTTCCAAGAGGCAGCAAGCAAAGTCGTGAGTACAAGTATGAGAAGCCATGGCGGAATGAATGAGTGTACGCTGGTTTGAGTGATATTTTTCACTATTTTATCTTTGACACCCTGTTGCTGTCCTAATTTTTTTTTTTCAATCTGCATAATTTGTTGCTAAGGCTAGAGTTCTTGTGTTTTTTGTCTTAGGTTAAATCAGATTTTTTTTTTCAAACTCTGTGCATATAATTACGAGATAAAACAAAGACAACTCTTAGACTCAAACTCTATGTATCTGTGACTCGGGCGCCATCATCTGTTCTCTTAACGGGGCCGGGCTAAACCTAGAGTTAACACTATAACGGGGCTATCATCCTTGCAACATTTCCTTGATTTTTTTATGACTATGTGTATATGTATTTTCCTTGATGTACTTTCTTTGATGTTGTGAGCCGATTTTTCCTGATAATAAAATCGCTCTTGAACTTAATAATCGTGTTTGGTCAGCTCGTTCTAGATAATATATATATCATTGTTATAGTTTTCCCACGTCTGTGTGTTTACCTGTCGTCACGTGTATGTGCGTGCCTGTGAGTGATAGAAATATACGTAATATGTATATTGGTGTAGTCTGTCTGACGCTGTAACAACTGTTGTAGAAGATAGGTGAGAGAGAGAAGAATTCTTTTCGCTTTCAGAGACAGCCACTATATCAAATCTATCATCTCACGTGTGTGGAAATTCTATTACCTTTCACTAACTCTCACTGAGTCTATCACCTATTCAAACCTATTCAGAAGGGACCAAACCTAGTCTTAATTCTTAATTCTCCTATCGGAAATCTACGACAAATGAGGGCTCGTTTCCGGTCTTTGAACTTAGAATAGGAAGACGAGTACGACAAACGTGGACTCGTCTATCTGGATTTTGTATTTTAGATTCTGTATTCTGATATAGAGTAAGAGTGTGATGTCTTGTGAGTTGTTATATCTTTAAAAAATTACCCCCTAGACTAGCGATCTGTTTACGGGCGTGCTGACCACACAAACTAATAAGTTTTTTTTTTTTTTTCCACAGCATCTTTGAATAATATACATTTTGGTTACAGGTTGATTTTGTCGGGATATATGTTAACTGCTGATTGTAATACTAAATGCTGGTAAAGTGGTGAGTGTATAACATTCACTGGGTACTGAGGCAGAACGGCGTTTGAACTAAGTTAAGGAGTGTGTTTCGGACTTTTTGTCCAGATTAATTCCCTCCCTTACCCGATCTGACTTCAGGGGCGAACTTATAGTGGATTTTTAAAAATTAAGGGATTATTTTTCTCTTTAATTTTTGCAATATTCTTTTGCTTTTCCACTGTAGCAACTTATTTTTCAGAAGTTAATCTTAACTACCATTTATTTGGCGTAGTCGTGTTTTGCATTGAGTGCTTTATTGCCGATAATAGCAGCGATAGTTAGATTTTATTTTTGGAGGAGGTATCCCAGGGTTAAATATATCATCTTTTGATTTTTTGGGAAAAAATTTTTTTTTTTTCTCGTAAGTGGTAGGAACCAGGTTATTCTTTTTCCTATTTTCTTTCTCCAACAGTCTCAGTCACTGACATAATATGGCCGAGAGGGCAAAGCTTAGACAACTCCTCAGGGACGAAGCGAGAGAGGAGGGACTGGAAGGAGAGGAAGCGAAAGCTTTTGTCAGAGACGAACTTGAGAGATATGATGCGGAGAGGAAAGCAGCTGAAGCTAAAGAGGAAAAAGAAGAACTCAAGAGGAAAGAAGCAGAAGCTAGAGAGAGGGAAAGGGAAGACCGTCTTTTACAGCAGAAGAAGATGGATGAGGAAATGGAAATTCGCAGGATGCAGCATGAGGAAAGAGAGAAGGAAAGACAGCAGGAAAGGAACAGCAGGAGAGAGAGAAGAGAGACAGCACGAGTTGGCGCTTAAAACTCTTGAGTTCCAAAGTCGTGGTGCTGCCTCTACCTCCAGCAATGGAGAGTCTTCTCCTCATTCTTCCTTAACTGACCCTGCTAACACTCAATCTCTTCAACTAAATGCTATGTCTTTCACTCTTGAATCTTTTCCTTGTCCAAATGAGAAGATTGACACATGGTTAGAAAATTTGAGAAAATTGCAACTCTGTACGGGTTAGAGAGGTCGCGTTGGAATATGAAACTTTCCCAGGCCCTAAAAGGTTCTGCTTATGATGTTTATTCTAAGCTGGAAAGTAGCCAACAAGACGACTACGATGTGTTGAAGAAAGCGTTACTGGAGCGCTTTGAAATGAACGCTCGCAAGTTTTTGCAACTGTTTCGCAACAGCCGGAAAGAGAATTCTGAAACTTTTCACCAGTTCTCATCTCGTCTTAAGGGATATCTAACAAAGTGCCTTGAGCTTTCGCAGCTCCCCTCTACCTATGAAGGTCTTGAGGAACTTGTTCTAACTGAACAAATAAAGAACACTTTGTCTGCTGATACCCGGAGATTTCTCGCTGAGCAGGGGGCAGAAAAACTTGAAGACATTTTGGAAAAGTCTGAGCGTTATCACAATGCGCTGGCTGAACTACCGGCCACAAAGCGGAAACCGACAGAGGAGCATTTTCGAAAACATAACCTAGAGCAATCTTCTCAGGCTTCTAACCAAAACAACCACAGAGAAACTGGACCTCAAAACCCCCCTCCTGAAAAATCCAAGTTCTACAAGAACAAGTACCCCAACCACCCCAAACAGTCTGATCAACCCGACCGCCCTACATGGCAGCGTAGCCAGAAAGGACAAGGTGGCAAAGGGAGAACCCCTGAGCACGGGACATATGATCAGACCGAGCACACCGAGCCTAAACGCATCGGATGCTTATTAACAGTCTCGCAAGGCGGAATTATTGACAGTGATTCCCAACCTCTTGGGGATAGACCCTCAACGCGAGGTATTGTTATTTTGAACGGTTCTCAAACTTCTTGCTTATTTGACACGGGGCTTTCTTACGATTGCATTGTTGCCAGAAACCTGGTTAAACCCGGTCAAGAGACAGGAGAGACCGTCAAACTTTGTGGAGTTCGTAAGAGTGATGCACCTACAGCGCTTCCCATCGCATTGGTGGAGATACACTCTGACTTTGTCAGAGGTGTGATCAAAGCGGCTGTTATGGATGATCCCATCTACCCAGTCATACTTGGCGGGAGATACGTGTGTATTGGGAAACCGGAAGAGCCGATTGTGGCAGCAGTAACTACAAGAGGGCAAACCAAGAAGGAACGGGAGCCTGCGCCTAATTTGTTACCTATGGAACTTAAAGAAGCGCAACAAAAGGATCCTACTTTGGCACCCTGCTTTAGGAAACTGCCCATGGCGAAGGAACCCAAACAGCACGGGGACATTTTTTCTGAGGATGGCGTACTTTATCGGAGAACGGGCAAGCCTGACCAAGGTTACAACCAGCTCCTAGTACCGAAACAGTACAGAAGCCAAATCCTAGAAATGGGGCACTCTCTTCCCTTTAGCGGACATATGGGACAGAACGCCACAAACCAACGTATAACCACTCATTATTGGTGGCCAGGAGTAAATACTGATATTATCAGATATGTCAAATCCTGTGCCCAGTGCCAACGTGTGCCACCCAAGCAACGGGCACCCCCAGTTTCTTTGGGTGAAATGCCAATAGTGGGTACACCATTCGAACGGGTTGTGATCGACATTTTAGGGCCTTTCGAAAGGACTAAAAGAAGGAACAGGTTCATCCTGACCTTAGTCGATACATGCACTTTATGGGCAGAAGCTATCCCGCTAACATGCGCAGATGCCAAGCATGTCGCAGAAGCCCTCGTGCAGATTTTCACTCGGTTGGGATTCCCTCAGCAAGTGTTGACGGATAATGGATCTCCATACCGAAACCTGTTGATGGATGAGATCGTTAAGATCTTGAGGACCCAACACATCCACACTAAGCCATATACTCCGGCGGGAAATGGGCTCGTGGAACGTGCTAATGGAAACCTCACCATGATGCTAAGTAAGCTGGCACAAGTGAAACCTGAAGATTGGGATCTCTGTATTCCTGCAGCATTATTTGGCTACAGAGAATCTCCTCATACTTCCACAGGATTTCCGCCAGCTACACTCTTATTTGGCAGACCCATTAAGGGCCCGCTTGAAGCCTTACTTCAGTCTCTGACAGACGAGAAGGCGGATGAGACAGTCGTCTCAGCAAGTAAATATGTGTCGGTTTTAAAGGAAAGGTTGAAACTAGGGTGGGACCTAGCAACGACTAACTTTAAGCGAGCTCGCACAAAGCACGCTAACCGATACAGGAAAGTCGCGGAAGAGAGAGAACTGGAAGCAGGAGAGAAAGTTTTGGTGTTACTCCCTACTGAGAACAACCAACTGAAGATCGGATGGCAAGGGCCGTTTACCGTCCTGAAAAAGATTTCTAAGGCTAACTACCAGATCTCTATTGAAGGAAAGGAGAAGGTTTTCCATTTAAATCTCTTAAAGAGATACTTGGAAAAACCAGTGCCAACCTCCGACCATCTCCTGACGATCGCCAAAACTGACGAAGATGATGATAGTGGCAGGGATATTCCACCGCTATCACAGGAAATCTTTCAAAAATGTCAGAAGCGGCGACGCTCTTTCAAGCGCGCATGGGAGACATTCCGGGGGAAGGAAACTTTGAGGAGTGGACTTGAGTAGGAATTGGACAGAGATGGAGGGGGAAGATGAGAGGGAAGAGGACAGACACCCCGAAGCTACGGTTATAGGAAATTAAACTCCATAACGTAGACATGGAGTGCTTCCATATCTTAAAGGGGGGAGGCTCTGTCACGTAGGGTTTATATTCATTTAATTTCCTACATCTTCTTCCTATTCTTTCACCCAAATTCTCTCTTTTATTATCTCTGTATTTCATTTTTTCCTGTATATTTTTCATCCATTCGTTTTGCGAATATTATTTTCATATAATTCGCAAACTTTACCTGTTTTCCTTTCTCTTAAACTGAGAATCGCGCTAGGACGATATTACGTAGATGTCAGGGCTGCAGGGCGTCAGAAGGCGTGATAAGTCGGTTCGCTGAACATAGGACGTAGCAAATCGTCTACATTCTCACCGAGCGCGCGAGCTTCTTCTCGGCATTAGTCCCGGTGAGGTGTGATACTTTACATCTGCACCGGTCAGTATCCAGACATTTGTCTGGAAAATCCCAAACTGACACGGCGCTCACTTGGGCCATGGTCAGCTGTAGTGTGAAAACTGCCCTGAAATGGAGTCAGGCTGTCTGGGATTTGAAACTGACACGCGTACATCGTGGTCAGTAGGTGACAGTTACGACACGCGTTAAGCGGACGTAAATGTTGGGAGTAGGGGAGATAATTTCGCTTGGCGAAGTAAGTTTGGGCCCTTTGTATGATTTTAAGATATTGGCCAAGTTTGAAACTTTAATTTCATTCTCGCTCATAGACTCCACATGGTTGAGGTAATTAATATGATAGATATATAGATTTTGTGAGTGTTAAAGTGTTAAATCGCTTAATTCATTTTAATCTATTTCTTTAGCGCAGAAGAGAAATAAAGTGGTAGGCTATTATATTTTCTAGGGAAGCATTCAGTGGAAAGCAGAATAAAATTAAAATTTCTAGCTTATAACGGCAATTGTAGCTATTTATAAATTTAATTTAACTGCTAATACTCAGTCGAGTGTATTTTTCTAAACTAACGTATAAACTCTAGAATCCAGCCTCATGAATGGTGACGGAATACGCACGTGTTCTTAATTTATGAGGATTGCTGATTTTTAAATAGAACTTA
>JAMPIV010012584.1:165000-324847 GCA_024509875.1 Oreohelix idahoensis | reverse complement strand
GGGCTAGAGAGTTCATGATGGTGCCTAAAGCTTTCACAGGCTTTGAAAGGTAGTGCTTATGACGTCTACGTAAAACTGGGAAGCAGCCATCAAGACAACTACGACATGTTAAAGAAGGCTTTACTGGAAATGAACGCTCGCAAATTTTTGAACCTGTTCAGAAACACAAGGAAGGAAAGCACTGAGACATTTCCCCAGTTCTCTTCACGCTTGACGGGCTATTTGACAAAGTGCATGGAACTTTCCGAGCTCCCTCTCAATTTTGAAGGCTTTTTGGAATTTCGTCTTACAGAACAAATAAAAACCACTTTGTCAAACGAAACCCGTAGATTTATGGCTGAACAGGGCGCAGTAAAGCTGAATGACATTATCAGTAAGTCTGAACGTTACGTAAATGTTTTGGCCGAGCTTCCCAGCTGAAAACGGAAGCCGACAGATGAGCCTTCTCGGAAAAATAATCTAGAGCCGTCTTCCCATTCTTCCTATCACCATAATCAACGTGAAACTTTACCTCAGAACCCTCCCCAGGAAAAATCGAAATTCTACAAAACCAGATACCCCACCAACAAAAACTCTTATCAGCCTGACCGGCGTACATGGCAGAGTCGCCAGAAAGGTTAGGACAAGAGAAAGACCCCTGCTCAGGGCGCATCTGATCAGAGCAAGAACACCGGGACGAATATAATCGGTTGCTTGTTAACAGACTGGCAACGGAGAATTAGTGTCAGTGATTCTCAACCTGAGGGTGAGAGGCCCTCAACGCGAGGAACTGTTAATTTGAACGGGACTTCAACATCTTGTCTTTTTAACACAGGATTATCTTTTGATTGTATTGTCGCAAGTCATTTGGTCAAACATGGTCAAGAGACAGAAGACACCGTCAAATTTTGTGGAGTTTTAAAGAGTGATGCACCCATGACGCTTCACATCGCATTGGTGGAGATACACTCTGATTTTGTCAGAGGTGTTATCAAAGCGGCTATTATGAATGATCCTATCTACCCAGTCATACTTGGATGTAGATATGTGTTTGTTGGGAGACCGAAAGAGCTGATTGTGGCTGCAGTAACCACAGGAAGTAAAACCAAGAAGAAACGGGAGCCTGCGCCAAATTTGTTACCTAAGGAACTAAAAGAGGCGCAGCAAAAGGCCCCTACCTTGGAACCCTGCTTTAGGAAACTGCCCATGGCCAAGGACCCCAGACACAACGGAGACATCTTTATCGTAGAACGGGCAACCCTGATCAAGGGCATAATCAGCTCCTAATGCCGGTATAGTACAGAGACCAAATCTTAGAAATGGGACACTCTCTTCCCTTTAGCGGCCATATTGGACAAAACGCCCCTATTCAGCGAATATCGACTCACTATTGGTGGCCAGGAATGAACAATGATATTATCAGATACGTGAAATCCTGCGCCAAGTGCCAACTGGTGGCACCCAAGCATTGGACACCCCCAGTTCCCATGGGTGAAATGCCAATAGTGGGGACTCCATTTGAACGGGTTGTTGTCGACATTGTAGGACCATTAGAAAGGACTAAAAGAAGGAACAGGTTTATCCTGACCTTAGTCGACACATGCACTATGTGGGCTGAAGCTATACCGCTAAGCATGTCGCAGAAGCTCTAGTGCAGATATTTACACGGTTGGGATTCCCTCAACAATTTTTGACGGATAATGGATCCCAATTCCCTAGCCTGTTAACGGAGGAGATCTTTAAGATCTTGAAGGGCAAACACATCCACGCCAGCCCTTTTTATCCGGTCGGAAATGGGCTAGTGGAACGCTTCAATGGCAGCCTCACCATGATGTTACGTAAGCTAGGACAAGAGAAACCTGAAGATTGTGACCTATTCATTCATGCAGCCGTTTTCGCCTACAGGGAAGTCCCCCAGGCCTCTACAGGTTTACCACCAGCTACTCTTTTATTCGGCAGACCTAGTAAGGGGCCGCTGGAAGCCTTACTCCGGTCACTGACAGATTGGAAGGCCGACGAGACAGTCGTCTCAGCCAGCAAATATGTATCGGAACTTAAGGAAAGGTTACAACTAGGATGGGATCTAGCAACAACCAACCTTAAGAAACCACGCGCAAAGCGCGATAAACGATATAATAAAGCGGCTAAAGAGAGAGAGCTCCAACTATGGTATAAGGTTTTGTTGTTACTGCCAACCGGAAGCAACAAACTACGCATCGGATGGCAAGGGCCGTTTACCGTCATTAAAAAGATCTCAAGAACGAACTACAAGATCTCTACTAAAGGAAAGGAGAAGGTCTACCACGTAAATATGTTAAAGAAATACTTGGAAAGACCAGTGCCGTCCACCGAACATCTCCTGGCGGTAGCCATAGCAAACGAAGATGACGGGATATGGCGGCCAAATTTTAATTCACATAACTCTTATATGATAAAGGGGCTCTAATCCACACTAAAAGAAAAACTCTTCAACTGAAATTTCTCTCTGGTCCTTTCACACTGAAGACCAGACTTGAACTGATTCAACGCACAACTTGTTGCGCTATCTTCCTATCTGTTACGTGAAAACGTGAAACTGATGTTCAATTCTACTTGAATAAATCTCACCTAACCTCACGGACTCTCTTGTACCTGTTGCCCTTTCTAATAACTCTTTTTTTCCCACTGTACCTCTAGTCATGATTATTTTCCTTTATTCAACTCTTTCTATATTTTAAAACCCCTTTATAAAACCCGATTACATTATCATGCATTAGTCGATTTGATTTGATTTTTTGTCTTGCATTGTAATCTTGTTTACGCCAAAAACTCGGAGAATGTTCTCTATGTGTGGGGAAAAAATGTGGTCACTACACGACATGCAAAAGAGACCATTAGATTATTGTTTTAATCAGTTCCTTATTTTCTGCCGGCTCTGCCTTTTTGTTAACCTGTTACTGTGATGTATAAGAGAATATTTGATAGCCCGTGCGATCTCGATAAAAAGAAGTTTAAGAAAATCACGTGTGAATTAAAAACTATATCATAGGTAAAGTTGCGGAAAGGAAGAGAACGAAAAAACGCGCAACAATAAAAAATAATAGACAAAGAAATATGACACACAAAAGAACATTAGTTAGAGACAAAATGAAAGGAAATAGAAGACATGGAAACAAAGCATAATACAAGAGACGAAGTGATGTAATTTTTAAAGCATGTAAGAGCTCTGGACTCACCTTGGAGTCAATACTCACAGCCTTTAGCAGGATATAAACCTCCAGCCAGACTGGCTGCCACCTTTGCCATCGACTTGTGTCGGCAAAATTGTCCGACCCATTGACAGCCAGTAAACCCGGAATAGCGTGGAGTATCTTACACGTATCTTTGCTGTGGATAATTGTCACCTGCCGGAAGCTTGAGTCATCATTAGCCACCAGATAGAGGCGCATCCCTTGAAAGACCTCAGCTATATTCGTTGTAGTCTTTGCCAGCAGTAGTTTCTAGCGTCATGCTAATCGGATTTACTAGTAGTGCTGGGATATTCACACTAGTGTTGTCTCCTTCACCCATGCATTGGAAAGTGGATGCGAGCTTGAATTATTTTAATTACTGGTTCCACGGGGAGCTTATATCCACATCATTTGGATATCAAGATTCAGAGGAACTGCGTTAGGTTATTCTGGTTGCGGATTACTTACATACCACGATTATTGTGCTCAAGACTGGAGAGGCTGTTTTCATCACCGAAAACTGGGGGCCCCCTGTTTGCTAGATAACCTGATTTGTGAGTAAGTCTGTAGGTGTTGTGTGGGTGTGAGACAGAGGCATTGACTAGTTTGATTGCCAGAGGAGGTGTGTTAGTTTGTCTTTCTGTGATTGGTGATTTCTAGCCTTCAGAGTTAATGAAGGCCTAGTTTTTTTCTCTTTGATGTTTTTTTTAACTTCAATAAACATATACATATTACTTGTGGTCAGAATCTCCTCTATTCTAACTGTCATTTGATGTTGTGCCGTATGTCCTCACTGCAGTAGATTAGTCTATTTGAACATTAGAGGACGGGTGAGAGATTCACATCATTAAAGTCAGTCGGAATATGGTAGAGAAGTAGCCTCACCACTCCCCGGAAGTCATATCTCTCCCCATCATTTCATTAGTGACTCTGTTCTCTCGATATCTCATTACATCATTCATAGTATGTCTACCCTCAGACATTCTCTATTTATCCGTAACTCACTATACCCACGATTCCACGACGGACGTGTTGCGGCCACCAGATTTGACCAGTGACGAGAGTGAACCAGTCCATAACCTGCAAAGAACAAGCATCGGCTGGAGCAGAAACCAACCAACATATTACTGGCAGCTAATTACCCATTCAAAGCTGCCATATGAACTCTTTAATAAAGAACTGTTCAAATCAGACCATCACCTGTGAGGAAATTTTAGAGATTTTATCTAAATTCACCCCACCTCTTATTTATTTTACACCTGTTAACGATAATTGATTATTAAATTTGTTATCTGTAAAAATACAAATGTACAGTTGATTTAGTCATTTTAAGTGAACTGCACCCGTATGACTCAGTCATTTTAAATATTTATAACAGAGCTATTTAAGTAATATTTTGCTGAGTTAAATCAGTTGGGAACTCATCAGAACGAACTAAAATCATAACTCATAAAAGATCAGGAAAGATAAACGTTTACAAGGCCTGGATCCTATCAGCCGTAGTACTTGATTTATTTAAATTCCTATGAGGCTCTTTAGAACTGAAGCACTATTTGTCAATTGACATCTCTGCCTAGAGTAATCTGGAACGAAAGGTGGACACATGTGAAGACCCTCAGTAGAAACTCTGAATTGTTGCCACTGTTGGACCATCAATGCAGAGCAGGGGCAGTAAATCACGTGACACACAGCTGGGGATATTATGATAAATAACGAAATACTCGTGGGAGGGAAGCGAGATATGGTTTCTTAGAAGAACAGTAACAATTCATTGACAGCCTATATAACAAACGAAGGAAGTTTGAGCATTGTGCATGAATGTTGTTACTTTATGGTGACATTTGGAATAATTGAGGGATGCAGCGTGCGAGTTGGTAACAGAAGAAAGCAAGTTCAGGATTCGTAGAAACGTTTGAAAATAAAAAAAACAAATAGTAAATAGATCAGAATATACACTAAGACACGCTAATATAACCAACATATCCATGCACATGGTTAATGGTTGAAAGCAACGCGTTGCGTGCAAGCGTACCAAAAACTTAATTAAAACAAAAATAAATACAACTCACTTAAAAATATTCACAATTTATCTTGGACACCACAACGTGCAGCTATCACTAAAAATCGGTGATCACCAGTCTATAAAGAGCGTTGTGTTACAAAACATTCCATATTGATTCACAAAATCCCGTGATGACTACCACTATTTCAATTTGTGGGTCGGGAGAAGGAATGAAGCAGTGTAAATGTCTTCAGATAATACTTGATATTGATCTTTGTGGAAAAAGAATAATTAAAAGCCAACAAACGTTTAAATCAAAATTATATTTTCTGGAAAATATGTTCTCTTATAAGAGATAAGTGTAAGATATTTTGTAGGATGATAAAGTAGCTTAAATGACGTCAATGTGTCTTCTTCTTCCTCGTTTGCCATCAGACCTCCACATTTTGACTAATAAAGACAGTAGTCAACTCATGGTTCCCGACATCTCCAAACAGTTTTTCGTTGACAGAAGTGGGTTGTTGCCATATGCTACTCCGTTCATTTCTGTAGGTTGGGCAATACTGAAGCAGGTGTTCGACTGTCATCGGGCTGGTACCGCAGGTGAAGAGATCTGTTGCACCAATTCTGTATTTGTGGAATAGATGGTATCTCAGTCTGTTGTGTCCAGTCCGTAGCAGAAAAATGATGACCTGTTCTTTCCTGGATAGCTGATGATATGCATCATTTTTCAAATGGCCCGGGTGCTATCTTTTCCATTTGGACTTGAATGTAGCCTTTATAGTAGTCTTTGCCGTTGCGTAAGTTGTCTCTATATCATTTTGTTGTAAGGCATCTCCTTCCTTAGCAAGTTTGTCTGCCTCCTCATTTCCTGGTATGTTGCAATGGGCTGGTATCCACTGGATAGTGCACTTGTTGAAGCATTTGGCCAGTCTTTCAAGGGAGATTATCAGATCTTTCAATTCTTTAGCTTGGTGGCTCACTGATATTACTGAGAGGGCATCTGTAAAGATTACTACAAGTATCTGTTTTTCTGCCTGTGCTTTGCATTAAATAAGTGTTTCCGCTGCCTGTTTCAGGGCTTCAGCTTCAGCACTGAAGTTATTGCAGTATTTGCCAGTGACAATTGCCATAGAGTGGATTCTGGTCTTTAATTTTATGAGGATGCCGGCACCCCCATTTTCAACTGCATTTTTTGCTGAACCATCAGTATATGCATGTGTCCAAAGCTTTGCTGTGAATGTTTGGTCAATATACTTGGTTGCTATAAACTTTGTGTATGATCCATATTAATCAATGTATGACTTTAGGTGTATGATTGCCAAATATGTAAATGAACTAAAAGAGTACTAAGGTGACCAATAGGAACATACAATATACTGTAAATATACATATACAGGGTGGTCATAAAGTTTTTCCCTGATTTTAAAAATAAAAAAAAAAGTATTCTGTGCAGAGTCACTTGGTTTTTTGGAAATTATTCCAGAACTAAAACAGTTTTTTATGCTATTTGTAGATTTCAACATTTGCGATTTTCAACACTAATATTCGAGGGATTGCAAGTTCTATTGAGGCACGATAGGTTGATTTCTTAGGACTGCGTTGAAACGCCGTGCGCACTGCGTCCACAGTTTCTTCACTCACACTAGGCCTACCTGCTCTGGGCATGTCACCGACGCTGCCAGTTTCCGTAAACTTTATATACCAAGCTTTAATGCTTTTAATATCTGGAGGATCTCGTAAAAATTTGAAATCAGGGAAAGACTTTATGACCACCCTGTATTTCTTTCCGTGTCAACAATTAAAAGTTAGAGGAGGTAACTTATTCTTTTGTTTCTTTAATTTTTAAATTCAAGGGAAGTAATTTAATTATTACACACATGCTAAAGTAACAAAGCATTCTTGTTTAATCTTAATTGCATCTGTTAAACGCAAAAATATATAAAACAAAAAGAACGGTATTATGCCTACTTTAACAGCAAACTGTTACATTCTATTTGTGAATGTTGTTATTTGCTGTTATTTATAAAAATTAAAACAATGTTTTACTTGATGCACATAACGATGAAGTGAAAACTTATCTACTGTGCTACTTTCAATTATAATATCTGTGGAACGGCACGTTCATATGGTGTAAATTTATCGCTCAACGCTAAAACGCGTTTTTCATCAATCCCTTAAGCATTACTGTATTAAACAGGAGGCAATCTGATCATCAGAAATAGACCCCCGTTGAACAAGTGTTTCTGCCCTGTATACTCTCTTTTGCTCTCTAAGGAGGGCTGGCCCACTTGGGTCATGACTCTCAAGTGTCTCAGCCTCCTGTTGTCTTGTATCGAAAATGAACCCTTCTCGCTTTGGTAGCAACTTTAAAATCCACAATTCCGCCAGCCGTGGAGGCAACTGTGAAAGTAACAAAGAGAAGACAAACTATTCCGTTCTTTCCGCCGCACACCACGACTAGGGACCGACACTGACACACCTGCGCAAAGCCGACGAGGCTAGCCACTGCGCGCTAGCTACTGTAATTCTGTGCCCAACACCTCTTAAAATACACGCCGCGTGTTGCCCGTTAGTCACAGCCCTTTCACTAGTACACCGAAAAACTCAACTTATTGTGGACTTAGAAAAATTTCTGATGTTTTCTGTACCGCAGAGTTCACTGTCCCGAGTTCCATAGCCCATTGCCGTTGATCCACAGCCAGCATGATGCCTTTTCCGCAGTTTCACTAAGCCTCTTCAGTGCCCTTGTTCTCGACTGTCCCTTCAGCCCCAACAGTTTCACTAAGCCTCTTCAGTGCCCATGTTCTCGACTGTCCCCTCAGCCCCAACAGTTTCACTAAGCCTCTTCAGTGCCCTTGTTCTCGATTGTCCCCTCAGCCCCAACAGTTTCAATAAATCATACACTGATGCAGCCACGAGCCCTCTTGCACCCACCCCAACAGCCATGACCCTTGCAGTCAACCCATCGTGTCTCAGATCCGCGGCCAGATCCCTATACTTGGCAGCTTTGAACAAATGTTGCTCTTCCAATCTGGATCACACTTCTTGTCAGATTTTGACGGGTTGTCGATTTTCGGAAATAAGTGAAAAAAATAAAATAAAAATAGTAACAACATTGTGATACTTTAACTCTTTGACTCCGTAATTATTTTTCACCCTGCGCCGTACTTATGTTTTTGAAGAATTCTAAACAGTGAAGTTTACTGTCTTTTAGTGCAAATTTTATGTTAATATTGTATGTGTACATGTACATATTATATACCAAACTGTAGTGAAATAGAGAATTGTAATATATAGCGTCTTTGGCATTATTAACACAAGTATGTTTGGTATGTTAAATTGGAAAACACTAAATAGTTAACTGTAGGACACGAACTTACCAAAGACAACTTACTGTTGCAGATAATAAAAAAAGACAAAGAAGTTAGGGGAATGTATCCTATTTACTTTCACAGGGGAACAATTTACCTATACAACAAATATCAAATTAAATAACAAGTTTTCGTTACTTATCTAGTTTTATCAATTAATTTAACAAAATCATATAAGGTATAAAATACTATGTTATATTTATTAGTACATTTGTTAAATTGTTAAACACTTATTTTGTTTCCTGGGTTGAGAATGAAACAAACTTTAAATAATATGAGTGTAATGGACATGTTAAAGTAGTGAGCAATTATGTGCTCTGCCACTTTCAAAGACATTATTATGTTGAACAACTATGTAGTAGTCGCAGATGCGCACACTAAAATGTTTCATCCGCGCCAAACAGCGCACTTCGACAATCTTTCAATCACATTTTGTTACTTTATTGGGTTCTGTTCTTCCCTGGTAGGCGGAGAGGCTATGAGGTTTGGTTCTCAGTAAAAGGAATATTTTTTATGGAATTTTTTTTCCGATCCACTCAGTACTAATAATGTAGATAACCCCCGCCCTCAACTACCCCCCCCCTACCCACTCAATGGTGTCCTCTAAGCGAATTCTAGGTCCTCCTGGAGATCTGGATCCTTTGCTGTTGGTTTCCCATATGTGTCGTGGCAGACGTTCTTCTCCAATTCTGCAGACGTGGCCAAACCATCGTAACTAGGACTGTTCCACTCGGGTCTGAACAAACGGTATTACAAAACATCCCAGAAAGTGGGTCTCCGACCAGCGCTATTATACATACGCACAGTCATAAATATGACAAAGGAAGAGACACAGCGGTTACAGAAAAACACATTTGTAATGAAGTTTTTGTTTTTGGATGTACTGTTGTGAAGTGGGATGTTATAAATATTTATAGGGGACTTAGTGTACTGACTGAGATCAGTTGTGAAGGTATCTGTATCTAATAAGTGTAGTGTTTTACAGATAACCTTACTTGCTACCACATTTATACCTCAGTCAGAATTATTCTGGAATATTGTGATGACTACGTTGAATGTCTAGGGTTATGAAAATGATGAAGGGTAAGTCACAACAACAACAGACAGATAAACAATTTAATTTATTTCACAACACTTTACTACACTGTGACACTCACACACATATAACACTCTATAAGACTATCTTAAATGAGTCAAGTGTAAAATTTAAAAATATATGTATTAATTCCTTTCAATAATAGATATCCTGATTCAACTACACAGTGAACCAGGAATCACAATCAAATGTAATCACAAGTTATATGTACACATTTTATAGAGATGATCTTTGTATTGACATATTTTATTATTATTATCCTATGTGTGTAAGTTGTGAAGTAGTATTATGAGGTAATACTGGCTTTTTCAAGCTAGGTTGCTGTTTGTCATCATGACTTCAAGTGTTTGATTATCGGGGAAATAGTTTTGGGAAAAGTTCACAGTTCCTGTCGTTTGAAACAATTTATTGTCGCTCTGTGTTTAATATAATGTTAATTTTAGAAGGAGGGGGGGCACATAATGTTGAGCTGCTCTGGCCACAGAAGCTTATCTTTCGTGATGGCGGCAGGAAGAATCTCCTCTGCTCGATGGCTTCACTGTGTTCTTGAGACACCTCACTGGTCGCTATCTGGACCAAGGAGTATGCTGTCAGCCTCTGGATTCAGCAAAACTCAGACCAGGTGCTGCTTCAATAATTTAGGACCACGGTCCCTGAAACAAGAAGGTTGTACCTCCTACTTCAGAACTAATTTATAATATATTTCCACACTGAACACAATACATAACAAACACTGAGTTCAGAGCAGTAGGCCAACTGCTAGCTTCATCTGAAACAATTTACACCAGTATTCTTCTCCCTAATGGTTACTACGCCTCTGCAATTCCAGCATTATTTCCTTCTAGTCAATAAGATAGGTGTCAGTGTACTATTTGGCGATCCCATGCAGATATACTTCTCTCCGACAAGTTTTGTTCAGGTTGGAGCAATATCTAGGCTTTGCCTCTTGTTTGCTCTGAACCACACACATATACAGACATAAATTATCAATTCACATTCAATTTTCATCAAAAAGATATCGAATATGTCAATCTTACCATAATTCATGGAAATAATAAACAAATACGTTGACTGGCGATGAATAATGGCACAAATTCCGATCTGCCTCTGTCCCAGGCTTTTATTTAGAAAAATATGCACTGGAGCTCAACGCACTGTTTCTTAGTAAGTTTATTTCAAAATGTGGCACTGAACAGACGCTCCTAATGGACTATATCAACGGTTCTAGCCAATAGGGCCATGTTTACAAAGCCTTTGAAAAAATTTATCCTTCCTACGTTTCCCCTAACAACCAAAATAGTATTTGCAGTCCGACTAATCATGTTTAGCCTTACATATCATTCCCGCCAATCAAATAGGATGTAACATGGTGACCTATTTCCCGTAAAATGGTGGTTTCAAAACATGCCACTGTGCGATTATGATTTGGTGCTGTCCGACATCCTCACTATTTTCTTTTGGCTATAATTTGATAATTCCTAGACTATTTGCCAAACACTTAACATATTCTTTGTCAGCAAGTCCTAAGGAACCCAAATATATAACTTTTAATGGGGCTAAGTGGCTGCTTTCAAAATATGTATTTTCTTCTAGGATAGTCGTGTATTTCTTTTTTATTGTTTTAGAACCGCCACCTGTCCTGCCTTTTCGACTGTTCTGTCAGACTAATGTCAGGATTTCAGACATAAAACAGTAGAATGTCACGTTTCCTAATAAGCATTTTACAGGTTTTTAAACCTAACTCTCGTAGTTGTAGTGTTTTTTATCACTGTCTATTTGGAAAAAAAGTTAGTGCTTCAGGCCTTACGCGGGGAGGGTGGCATTAATTGTATATCGCGAGACGCGTGTTAGTGTTGCATGCGTTCCTGCTTTCAGCCCTCACTCTCTCTATCCTAATTCCATCTGTCCTTCCGTTTATGTTAACGTAGTGTATAAAATGAAATTAATGGAAGTATTAATTTAGGTCATTACGCAGTGTGCCTAGCTCAAGGTTTTCTTAGAAATACAGTACACGTTTTATTGTAGAAAGCGTGTATTGATGTAGTAGGCTTTACTAGTAAACGTGAAAGCGTGAGAATATGCAGACGAAGCATAAAAAAAGGGATTTTATTGTTCAACTAGCATGACGTTCTATTAACACAGACGTACGCTATTGGAAAGCACGGGTCTTTAACCATTTCTCTTTCCTTTTATTGACTTTATGTGTTAGGCTTTACATTTACCTTATAATTTATATATGTGGATTTAGAATGTTTCACGACAAATTCTCCCCTCTTAAAACAGACGTTATATGTCAGTCTATAATTCTATATACACATAGAGAAATTTATTATTATTTCTGGGGCTTACGGTGATTCTCATCACACGGATGGCGGCTTAAAAAATCCGCTCCCAGATTTGTTTTTCCAGAAATATACTTTATGCTAAACTCAAATGGCTGCATAAGTAATGACCATCTGAGTAACCGAGAATTTTCATGCCTAGCCTGCGCTAGAAACGACAAGGGTTTGTGATCCGTTTGCAACTTGAATGCCTTCCCATACAGATAAATATTGAATTTCTTTATCGCCCATATTACTGCAAGACATTCTTTTTCGCTAGTTGAGTTATTGGTTTCAGCTTTATTCAACTTTCTGCTAGCATATGCCACTGGGCTTAATTCCCCATCCAGTGCATCTGATTTCTGTAACATGGTCGCACCTAACCCGATATTACTGGCATCCGTCCTTACAATGAATTCTTGACTTAAGTCCGGTAATTTCAAAATAGGTTTGCTTGTGAGCTTTTCCTTCAATTCCTGGTAAGCCAATTCACATTGTGATGTCCAGGTAATTCGATCTGGAAGTCCTTTACGTGTCAAATCAGTTAACGGTGCACATATGGAATTAAAGTTTTTGATATACTTTTGGTAGAAACCACATAATGAGACAAAGGATCTCACGTCTTTCTTGGTTTGTGGTCTCGGGGCTTTCTTTAGTTTCTCTAAATTCTTGGGGTCAGGGGTCATGTTTCCCTGATGGACTGTGTGTCCCAAGAATTCTAATTCTTTACATCCAACGCAACATTTGGTTGGTCGGGCTGTTAAATTCGCTTCTCTAAGTCGATTAAACAGCATGTTCAGAGAGTCAATGTGTTCCTCAAATGTTTCTGTTGCTATAAGGATATCATCCATGAAATTTGTGATGCATGGATTATTCAGAGGGTCCAATAATTTTCTCATCATTCTAGAGAAGACACTAGGTGCATTCTTCAATCCAAATGGCAATCTGTTAAACTCATAGTGTCCCTCTGAGGTACTAAAAGCTAGGTATGGTCTAACCTCAGGCTTTACTGGAATCTGATAGTATCCTTTACTCAGATCCACTTTTGAGAAATATTTAGCTTTATTTAGCCTGGCAAACAACTGATTTGTATCCGGCAATGGATCCACCTGTCCTTCTGTGATAGCATTCAGTCTCCTGTAATCTATACAGAGTCTATGTTCTCCAGAGGGTTTCCTTAAGAGTACCACACTGGAACTATACGAAGATTCACTGTGTGAAATAATTCCTTCCTTCAACAAATAGTCTATCTCTTCCTTCAAAGCTTTCTCCTTAGCAAAAGGAATCGAATAGGGTTTCATACAGACAGGTGTGGGGTCTATCAGTTTCATATCATATTCCAATAGGTTTGTATGCCCCGGTCGGTCTGTTAACACCTCTGCATGATTATCTAGAACCTGTTGCACTCTCTCTTTCTGATTTTTCGTTAAATGTGTACTGATTTTCACCTGTGCCGCTGTCTCACAGGGATGTAATGGATATTCAAATGATGAAAGTGGTTCCTTTTTCATCTCCATGGCAATGGACAAGGTCAACAAGTGTGTCTCTTCCTGATTTTCTCTTTCCAAATATTTCTTCAGGAGATTCACATGATAGATTTTTTCTTTCCCCTTCTTATCTATCTTATAATTGGTTCTAGACACCTTCTCTAGAACTGTATATGGACCTTGCCATCCAATTTGTAACTTATTCTGACTACCGGGTAGAAGAAGCAGTACCTTCTCTCCCACAGCCAAATCTCTGTCTTTAGCTTTCCTGTTATAATAGGCAGCATGTTTCTTCCTGGCTTGTCTCAAATTTTCATTGGCAAGTTTCCAGCCAGTTTTTAAACGAGTGGTCAGCTCATTCACATATTGGTATGAGGATGTAATATTTTCCTCTGCCTTTTCATCAGTCCACGTTCTTAACAGCGCTTCATATGGACCTTTAATTTTGTGGACCTATTTGTCCATGCACCGGTATGGTCTCTTCCACTCGAAGCGCTATAGTGATGATTTTTCTTCCCAGAATTATCATGCACAAAACGACCGCTACCAATTCTTTTCTTGGGGCTTTCTCCCCACTTAGAATTCTTGATGAGAGATTTCCTCTCTACATCCTCTTCCTCCAGTTTGTTTAAGTCCGATTGAGGGATTTTCGGCTTATCCTGGGGTAAGACATCTTTTTGCACTCGCCGCATAGTGGCCATTGTAAAACAGTTAATTGAAGCTTGTCCGTGAAAAGGGGCTTCCCATTTCGCTTGGTCCACTTTATTATTCTTTCTATTGTCAGGCCTAAGTTTGTCCCGTGGCGTGTCCCGGTCCTGATCAATGTTCCCACTTGTGGGTGTTCCCTCATGTGCTATGCTACACCTTTCTACAAAATTCTCAATGTCCCACCTTGCCTTGGGCCAATAATAATTGTGAGCCACCTTTTGGATGATGGTACCAATTTTCTCATGGTCCCCATCTTGTTTCACATGTAGGCTCCTTATTAAGTCTGCCCTATATGCCTTTGGAAGAACCAACTGTCCGTGACCATTGGATCTAGTTCCGGCTTTCCTGTAAATCAACTTGTTTTTCATGTAAAAATCTCCCTTACCTGGAGTTGTATGACAAGTTGACAATTTCCTGAAACAAGGCTTTGAGGGTCTTATCCTCCGCCTGTGCCTTCCTCATCTCTTCTGGAGTGGTATCTATCAGGATATCCTCCTCCTTTCTTGAGGTTGACCTGACCTGAAGGGTGGCCATATACACAGGTTTCCTTTTACAACGGTCAGTATCATGATTGTCCATCTGACAATTTTTACACCACCTCCTTCCTTGGTTGAAAGATTTTCTTTCATCATATTTCCTTTCATCGAATTGTGGGGTTTTATTTTTATTGTCATACCGTGGCCTATCAAACTGGTGCTTACTTTTGTTATGATCTCTAGGATCAAATTTATTAAAGTTCTGTGGTGCCTTAAAATTTTCTACCTGTTTCTTTTTATTACCTGTTACCTCTGCTTGAGCTGCCTGATACCTTTCAGCAACATTTAATAACTCACCCAGCCTCTCTGCACCTTGTTCCATGAGAAACTTTCTCAGGTCTGGAGCCATGGACTCTCTTAGTTGTTCTATAAGGACCATTTCCTTAAGATCTTGGGTTTTCCCCAGAGAAGTCCATTTCTCCAAGTATGTCTCTAACCGTGCAGAGAACTGGTGATAGGTTTCACCTGACAGTAGTTTAGCATTCCTAAATTTTTTCTATAAAATTCTGCGTTCTTTTCATATCTTAACAAAAGAGCCTGCTTTAGCATGTCATAATTTTCTTGATCACCTCTGCTCATTTTGGCAAAAACTTCATAAGCTGCCCCACGAAGTCCTTGAGATAACTTTAAGCTCCACCTTTCTCTCTCTAACCCATACGTGGTAGCTAATAGTTCATATCTATTTAGATAGCTCTCAATATCATCGTCTTTCTCAACAAAATGATCTAAATGAAAGTTCATAGCTGAGGTTGAGGCTCCCTGACTAGCAGTAGCATCGGAGGTAAAGGGACTGGCACCATTTTCAGGAGCATGGCCTTGAAACTCAAACTCCCTTAGTCGTAACTCATGTTCCCTTTGTAATCTCTTCTCCTCCTTTTCTGCTTCCCTCTCTGCAGCTAATCGCTTGTCTTCCCTTTCTGCAGCTAATCTTTTTTCTTCTCTTTCTGCCTCCAATTTCTTCTCTTCATACTGGAGCCTTTTAATCTCCTTATCTGCCTCCAATGCCTTAGCCTCAGCCTCAATCTGCAACCTCTTAATTTCTTTTTCAGCCTCTATCTTTCTTTCAGCTTCAAATCTTCTTTCCTCACGTTCAATATATTTGTCACATTCAGCAGTGACATTGGAAATCATAATTTGCCCGTCCATTCCTAACTCTTTAGCAGTCTGCACAGCAGCAGATCGAAATTTCGCCAGGTCTGCCATTTTCTAACAGGCAAATGTAAACAATATCTAACTAAACAATTTAATCTCTAACTTAATATCTAAGGACAACCACAGGCACTGAGAGCTCAACCTTATTTATTTTCACCCAAGGATACCTTTTAAATTTTTATTATTCCCAATATATATAATAGGAGAAAGTTCATTATCCCGGGAGCGAGACCCCAATATATGTGGTGAAATGGGATGTTATAAATATTTATAGGGGACTTAGTGTACTGACTGAGATCAGCTGTGAAGGTATCTGTATCTAATAAGTGTAGTGTTTTACAGATAACCTTACTTGCTACCACATTTATACCTCAGTCAGAATTATTCTGGAATATTGTGATGACTACGTTGAATGTCTAGGGTTATGAAAATGATGAAGGGTAAGTCACAACAACAACAGACAGATAAACAATTTAATTTATTCCACAACACTTTACTACACTGTGACACTCACACACATATAACACTCTATAAGACTATCTTAAATGAGTCAAGTGTAAAGTTTAAACATATATGTATTAATTCCTTTCAATAATAGATATCCTGATTCAACTACACAGTGAACCAGGAATCACAATCAAATGTAATCACAAGTTATATGCACACATTTTATAGAGATGATCTTTGTATTGACATATTTTATTATTATTATCCTATGTGTGTAAGTTGTGAAGTAGTACTATGAGGTAATACTGGCTTTTTCAAGCTAGGTTGCTGTTTGTCATCATGACTTCAAGTGTTTGATTATCGGGGAAATAGTATTGGGAAAAGTTCACAGTTCCTGTCGTTTGAAACAATTTATTGTCGCTCTGTGTTTAATATAATGTCAATTTTAGAAGGAGGGGGGGGCACATAATGTTGAGCTGCTCTGGCCACAGAAGCTTATCTTTCGTGATGGCGGCAGGAAGAATCTCCTCTGCTCGATGGCTTCACTGTGTTCTTGAGACACCTCACTGGTCGCTATCTGGACCAAGGAGTATGCTGTCAGCCTCTGGATTCAGCAAAACTCAGACCAGGTGCTGCTTCAATAATTTAGGACCACGGTCCCTGAAACAAGAAGGTTGTACCTCCTACTTCAGAACTAATTTATAATCTATTTCCACACTGAACACAATACATAACAAACACTGAGTTCAGAGCGGTAGGCCAACTGCTAGCTTCATCTGAAACAATTTACACCAGTATTCTTCTCCCTAATGGTTACTACGCCTCTGCAATTCCAGCATTATTTCCTTCTAGTCAATAAGATAGGTGTCAGTGTACTATTTGGCGATCCCATGCAGATATACTTCTCTCCGACAAGTTTTGTTCAGGTTGGAGCAATATCTAGGCTTTGCCTCTTGTTTGCTCTGAACCACACACATATACAGACATAAATTATCAATTCACATTCAATTTTCATCAAAAAGATATCGAATATGTCAATCTTACCATAATTCATGGAAATAATAAACAAATACGTTGACTGGCGATGAATAATGGCACAAATTCCGATCTGCCTCTGTCCCAGGCTTTTATTTAGAAAAATATGCACTGTAGCTCAACGCACTGTTTCTTAGTAAGTTTATTTCAAAATGTGGCACTGAACAGACGCTCCTAATGGACTATATCAACGGTTCTAGCCAATAGGGCCATGTTTACAAAGCCTTTGAAAAAATTTATCCTTCCTACGTTTCCCCTAACAACCAAAATAGTATTTGCAGTCCGACTAATCATGTTTAGCCTTACATATCATTCCCGCCAATCAAATAGGATGTAACATGGTGGCCTATTTCCCGTAAAATAGTGGTTTCAAAACATGCCACTGTGCGATTATGATTTGGTGCTGTCCGACATCCTCACTATTTTCTTTTGGCTATAATTTGATAATTCCTAGACTATTTGCGTAACACTTAACATATTCTTTGTCAGCAAGTCCCAAGGAACCCAAATATATAAATTTTAATGGGGCTAAGTGGCTGCGTTCAAAATATGTATTTTCTTCTAAGATAGTCGTGTATTTTTTTTATTTTTTTTTATTGTTTTAGAACCGCCACCTGTCCTGCCTTTTCGACTGTTCTGTCAGACTAATGTCAGGATTTCAGACATAAAACAGTAGAATGTCACGTTTCCTAATAAGCATTTTACAGGTTTTTAAACCTAACTCTCGTAGTTGTAGTGTTTTTTATCACTGTCTATTTGGAAAAAAAGTTAGTGCTTCAGGCCTTACGCGGGGAGGGTGGCATTAATTGTATATCGCGAGACGCGTGTTAGTGTTGCATGCGTTCCTGCTTTCAGCCCTCACTCTCTCTATCCTAATTTCATCTGTCCTTCCGTTTATGTTAACGTAGTGTATAAAATGAAATTAATGGAAGTATTAATTTAGGTCATTACGCAGTGTGCCTAGCTCAAGGTTTTCTTAGAAATACAGTACACGTTTTATTGTAGAAAGCGTGTATTGATGCAGTAGGCTTTACTAGTAAACGTGAAAGCGTGAGAATATGCAGACGAAGCATAAAAAAAGGGTTTTTATTGTTCAACTAGCATGACGTTCTATTAACACAGACGTACGCTATTGGAAAGCACGGGTCTCTAACCATTTCTCTTTCCTTTTATTGACTTTATGTGTTAGGCTTTACATTTACCTTTTAATTTATATATGTGGATTTAGAATGTTTCACGACATGTACGACAACTTTATTTAGTGACTTTCGTAATTTACTGCTTGGTTCTCCAAACATTAAGAGATGTTTGACCGGCCAGCTACTACATTCATTGCTTCTAAGATACTATGTTGTTCTTAACTTGGATACATTGATTCTCGACTTAAATGATTTATAAAGTAACCCATATTCATTACGATGACAGTGCTGCATACATACAGACTATTTGCTTCTCTGGAACTGGAGGAATGGTCTACCTAGCTCCACATACTCTACTCCAGAAAGTCATTTTAATATAATAAATCGACGTCATAATTAATAGCATAGACTTACGTACCAGAAAGATGGGATTTTAAGTCCATGTTAAGCAGGGGTTCCCAGCCTGAGGTACGCCTACCACATGAGGATACGCCAAGTATCTCACAGAGTTGAGCAGGATATTTGCTAAATAGCGACAAAGCTAGCTAAACGTCTGGAAATGTAGGTAATTTGCCTCACATAAATTATTTCTTTATTCTAACTTACATAATAATTTTTTTCAGTGCCAATATAGATTCGACATTAGCATCAGATAAACGCACATAGATTGTTCTCATGTACACAAGACAGTAACCCTCACAAAGTGAAGTAGCTGCTGAATTCTCTATGAATCCAGACTTTTGGGCCACACTGTCTATAATTTAAATGAAATATTCCAAAAATAGTTGTGTTAGTAATAAACCAAGTTGTGGAATGCAGAGAGAACGACCAGTTCTTAATCTAATCCGAAGCAAGAAAGAAGACAAAAAAATAGGAGTTAGAAAATGATATGGGGTTGTCTCTTCCAGAAACTGTACCAAGAATAATACTGTTGGTTGACAAGATAAAGAATAAATGGGTATAACTAATTCGTTTGAATGTATTCTTATAAACAACAAACAAGAAAATTTCTTATACTAAAAATTGTTGTAATGTACAAAATAGTGTTTTATTAATGTCACATTAGTTGAAGGTCCCACCCTGATTTACAAAGTGGAATTCTTATTAGTATGGTATAGCTCTGTTTAGAGTGTATTTATTAAATTGACTAAGACAATCATGCAGTAATCAAAATGATTAAATCGATGTTAAATTTGTATATTTACAAATAACTGATGTAATAATCAACTAATTTTAACAGTTTAAAAAAATTATATAATCGTTAACAGAAAATACTAATCATCGTGTGATGGTATGGTGTTTTATGAAAGAAGTCACTTGGCAGCTTCTAAGTTTGACTTAGCTGCAAATAGTAGTTTCTCCTCCAGCTGGGTTTTTGGGTACTATGCAGAAAAATCACTGGAGTTCCCGCGTCTCTGGTCAAGATTAATGGTACAGCACGTTCCAAGTAAGATCAAGGTGTAACTGCAAATATGGTCCAGCGTCTCTAAGACCCTCTGATACAGGTGTCTATATCGTCGTAAGGCCACTTCTACCCTCACTTTGTTCTAGAGAAAGTACCCTCACTGGTACCACCAATCCAGTCTTGGCTGACAGACTGTGTGCTCAGAGGAATAAATGCGCTTGACTAGGCCTCTTAAACGTTTCTGGGGTGTTTTTTAATTTCTGTTATCAATGAATTCCCACTATTACTCCGTGTTTTAGATTCCTCAGATTCCAGTGGTCCTTGTTAAATGATAGAGTTTATTTTGGGCTCTGAAGTCCTCAAAACTGCTCAAACAATGGCCCGGTTCCGGTATAAGAATCTTGATTCTAACTTCTGGCCGTCTGATTTTCGTCTTGGCAAGCGATTCTCACAGAGTACTAGACAAAAAAATGTCAGATTATATTGCAAGTTTTTTGTATAATAATTGTAACAAAAAATTTATCAGAATACATTAAAACGAATTAGTGATATCCCTTGGTTCTTTGTCTTGTCAACCAACAGTTTTATTCTTGGTACAATTTCTGAAAGAGTCTCCACTTATCATTTTTAAACTCCATTTTGTTTTCGTTGCTTCCGATTAGAATAAGAACTCGTCGTTCTCTCTTCCATTCCACAACTTTGTTTCTCACTAACGGTACTACATTTGGAATATTTTAGTTGAATTATATACTCTTCCATTCCACTCAGTGTTAACATACGGCTGTGAAAGTTGGAAAATAACAAAATCATTGGAGAACAAGCTTAATACATTCGAGAACAAATGTCTTAGAAAACTCATGAACATCAGTTGGAAAGAATTCAAGACTAATCGACAAATAAGAGAAGACTCTAAGCAGAAAAGTCTCCGACTATATAAGGAAAAGACGATGGTCATATATCGGTCATGTCCTACGAATGCGAAACAACAGAATACCACTACAGGCGCTCACTTGGGTTCCTGAGGGTAAGAGGAAAAAAGGAAGACCAAAAGAAACACTTAGAAGAACAATAATAAGAGAAGGAAGAATGTTGGGCCTAAATAATGTGCAAGCGTTAAGAGGAGTGGCGTCACAACGAACAACCTGGAGAGCACTGGTTACTAAACGTGCATCAGAGTACCATCAGTCGACTTTGACACCGGTTTCAAGCCACTGGCTCAGTTGAAGACCGGCATCGCAGTGGACGACCCAGAGTGACAACAGCAGCGGAGAATCGCTTTATTCGGCTTCTTCACCTCAGAGACAGGTTTACAACAGCTTCCTCAACTGCCCAGTCATTGCCTGCATGACGTCATGTGTCTGATCAAACTGTGTGGAATAGACTGCATGACGCTGGACTTTGGGCACAACGACCTCACCGAAGACCTGTCCTTACGCGCCGCCATCGCCAAAATCGACTTCTTTGGGCCAACCAGCATCGTCCCTGGGCAGCTGACAATCAATGGAGACGTGTCTGGTTTATTGACGAATCTTTCTTTTTGTTGCAGCTTCATGATAGACGGCATAGGGTCTACAGTAGGCAAAATGAACGTTTTACCTAAAATTGCGTTGATGAAGCTCCGCCCACGGTTGTGGAGGTGCAATGGTGTGGGGAATGATCAGTTACAAGCGAGGAGTCAATTGGTACACATTGAAGGAGGCTTGAATGCGCAACGATACGTCAATGAAATTCTTCTTCCCCATGTCATTCCACTTTTGGCTGCCCAAAGGTCTGTGTTTCAACAGGACAACGCCAGACCCCATTGTGCACGGTTGACCACGCTGTTTCTGACTGCCAACAACATTCTCACCCTTCCCTGGTGTTAAGTCATATTTTAATTAAGGAGAGTTAAGTGTTTAAGACTCGTATGTACCGGTCGGATTTTTGAACATGCTAGTTAACACGCTTTGGGTGATGAGAGAATTTTTAGTCCGGCGTTGTTGCGGAGTAATGTTTAAACTGTTACCCGACTAGTTGTTTCTTTATTTTTAAAATATGATAAGGAATCGGGTCGAAGGCTCTAGGATATTGTTTTGGGGGGAAAGGCGGATGAATTCTGCTCACATCTCAAGCTGCGAGTTTGCGCTTGGATGAATTTGTACTGAGCGGTTTTGAGCAGTGGTTATTTTTCGTGACAGTAGTTTCTGGCAGAGCTGGGAAATGGACGCTTACCATTTCACTAGTGTGTCCCAGTATTTTTTGTGTGAAAAGGAATATTTGATAATTCCAGGATGTACATTATTGTAGATTCATATATTATAGTCTTTGATTCAAAGCCTTGGATATTTTGGCTTATTAAGGTACTGTGATTTTGCCTAGGATGGATTTTCTTTTCCTGTTATTAGATGATATAGCGAGTTTCTGTGTTAGCGAATAGTGATACGTTTGATATGCTAGGCCATGGATTATACCGGCCACTATCCTCATCATTTATAAGAATACTGATTGAAAGGATTTATGCTATGAGTTATTACGTTCCCATGGATATTTTTTGTACTTGACGCTCTATGAGCTGCTCTATCGATTTATGTAACAGATTTTGTCGGATAATTGATACCAGGTTCTGGAATCTATGTTTACCTGGATATTCTTCACCTGGAGCTCAATGTTTTGCTATGAAATGTTGTCTTATGATGTCTACGTGTGTGTGGCGTAATAAACAGTGAAAAGTTAAACTAGTTCCATCATTTTCTGACCCATTGTTGCTGTGGTGTGTGATTGCAGTAGATAGGTATCAAGGAACTCACAACAGGCATATATGTATATTAAAACATCCTATTGCACCACCGTCGGCCATCGGTAAGCCCGACCTATACTGATCGCCACTCATCAGTGAAAATATATTATCTTTGTTCAGCCACCCCGCAAGCAGAAGGTGTTACAGCAATGTAAAGTTGATCAGAGACAAACGAGTGGTTCTATGCTCCACAAGTGTACCAGCTGTAGTGGTGGTTCTATGCTACACAAGTGTACCAGCTGTAGTGGTGGTTCTATGCTCCACAAGTGTACCAGCTGTAGTGGTGGTTCTATGCTCCACAAGTGTTACAGCTGTAGTGGTAGTTCTATGCTCCACAAGTGTACCAGCTGTAGTAGTGGTTCTATGCTCCACAAGTGTACCAGCTGTAGTGGTGGTTCTATGCTCCACAATGGCACCAGCTGTAGTGGTAGTTCTATGCTCCACAAGGGTACCAGCTGTAGTGGTGGTTCTAAGCTCCACAAGGGTACCAGCTGTAGTGGTAGTTCTATGCTCCACAAGTGTACCAGCTGTAGTGGTAGTTCTATGCTTTACAAGGGTACCAGCTGTAGTGGTAGTTCTATGCTCCACAAGGGTACCAGCTGTAGTGGTAGTTCTATGCTCCACAAGGGTACCAGCTGTAGTGGTAGTTCTATGCTTCACAATAGTACCAGCTGTAGTGGTAGTTCCATGCTCCACAAGGGTCCCAGCTGTAGTGGAAGTTCTATGCTCCACAAGGATACCAGCTGTAGTGGAAATTCTATGCTTCACAAGGGTACCAGCTGTAGTGGTAGTTCTATGCTCCACAAGGGTACCAGCTGTAGTGGTAGTTCTATGCTCCACAAGGTACCAGCTGTAGTGGTAGTTCTCTTATTTATTTTACACCTGTTAACGATAATTGATTATTAAATTTGTTATCTGTAAAAATACAAATGTACAGTTGATTTAGTCATTTTAAGTGAACTGCCCCCGTATGACTCAGTCATTTTAAATATTTATAACAGAGCTATTTAAGTAATATTTTGCTGAGTTAAATCAGTTAGGGGCTCATCAGAACGAACTAAAATCATAACTCATAAAAGATCAGAAAAAATAAACGTTTACAAGGCCTGGATCCTATCAGCCGTAGTACTTGATTTATTTAAATTCCTATGAGGCTCTTTAGAACTGAAACACTATTTGTCAATTGACATCTCTGCCTAGAGTAATCTTGAACGAAAGGTGGACACATGTGAAGACCCTCAGTAGAAACTCTGAATTGTTGCCACTGTTGGACCATCAATGCAGAGCAAGGGCAGTAAATCACGTGACACACAGCTGGGGATATTATGATAAATAACGAAATACTCGTGGGAGGGAAGCGAGATATGGTTTCTTAGAAGAACAGTAACAATTCATTGACAGCCTAGATAACAAACGAAGGAAGTTTGAGCATTGTGCATGAATGTTGTTACTTTATGGTGACATTTGGAATAATTGAGGGATGCAGCGTGCGTGATGGAAACAGAAGAAAGCAAGTTCAGGATTCGTAGAAACGTTTGAAAATAAGAAAAACAATCAGTAAATAGATCAGAATATAAACTAAGACACGCTAATATAACCAACATATCCACGCACATGGTTAATGGTTGAAAGTGACGCGTTGCGTGCAAGCGTACCAAAAACTTAATTAAAATAAATATAAATACAACTCACTTAAAAATATTCACAATTTATCTTGGACTCCACAACGTGCAGCTATCACTAAAAATCGGTGATCACCAGTCTATAAAGAGCGTTGTGTTACAAAACATTCCATATTGATTCACAAAATCCCGTGATGACTACCACTATTTTAATTGGTGGGTCGGGAGAAGGAATGAAGCAGTGTAAATGTCTTCAGATAATACTTGATATTGATCTTTGTGGAAAAAGAATAATTAAAAGCCAACAAACGTTTAAATCAAAATTATATTTTCTGGAAAATATGTTCTCTTATAAGAGATAAGTGTAAGATATTTTGTAGGATGATAAAGTAGCTTAAATGACGTCAATGTGTCTTCTTCTTCCTCGTTTGCCATCAGACCTACACATTTTGACTAATAAAGACAGTAGTCAACTCAAGGTTCCCGACATCTCCAAACAGTTTTTCGTTGACAGAAGTGGGTTGTTGCCATATGCTACTCCGTTCATTTCTGTAGGTTGGGCAATACTGAAGCAGGTGTTCGACTGTCATCGGGCTGGTACCGCAGGTGAAGAGATCAGTTGCACCAATTCTGTATTTGTGGAATAGATGGTATCTCAGTCTGTTGTGTCCAGTCCGTAGCAGAAAAATGATGACCTGTTCTTTCCTGGATAGCTGATGATATGCATCATTTTTCAAATGGCCCGAGTGCTATCTTTTCCATTTGGACTTGAATGTAGCCTTTATAGCAGTCTTTGCCGTTGCGTAAGTTGTCTCTATATCATTTTGTTGTAAGGCATCTCCTTCCTTAGCAAGTTTGTCTGCCTCCTCATTTCCTGGTATGTTGCAATGGGCTGGTATCCACTGGATAGTGCACTTGTTGAAGCATTTGGCCAGTCTTTCAAGGGAGATTATCAGATCTTTCAATCCTTTAGCTTGGTGGCTCACTGATATTACTGAGAGGGCATCTGTAAAGATTACTACAAGTATCTGTTTTTCTGCCTGTGCTTTGCATTCAATAAGAGTTTCCGCTGCCTGTTTCAGGGCTTCAGCTTCAGCACTGAAGTTATTGCAGTATTTGCCAGTTGCAATTGCCATAGAGTGGATTCTGGTCTTTAATTTTATGAGGATGCCGGCACCCCCATTTTCAACTGCATTTTTTGCTGAACCATCAGTATATGCATGTGTCCAAAGCTTTGCTGTGAATGTTTGGTCAATATACTTGGTTGCTATAAACTTTGTGTATGATCCATATTAATCAATGTATGACTTCAGGTGTATGATTGCCAAATATGTAAATGAACTAAAAGAGTACTAAGGTGACCAATAGGAACATACAATATACTGTAAATATACATATACAGGGTGGTCATAAAGTTTTTCCCTGATTTAAAAAAAAAAAAAAAGTATTCTGTGCAGAGTCACTTGGTTTTTTGGAAATTATTCCAGAACTAAAACAGTTTTTTATGCTATTTGTAGATTTCAACATTTGCGATTTTCAACACTAATATTCGAGGGATTGCAAGTTCTCTTGAGGCACGATAGGTTGATTTCTTAGGACTGCGTTGAAACGCCGAGCGCACTGCGTCCACAGTTTCTTCACTCACACTAGGCCTACCAGCTCTGGGCATGTCACCGACGCTGCCAGTGTCCGTAAACTTTATATACCAAGCTTTAATGCTTTTAATATCTGGAGGATCTCGTAAAAATTTGAAATCAGGGAAAGAATTTATGACCACCCTGTATTTCTTTCCGTGTCAACATTTAAAAGTTAGAGGAGGTAACTTATTCTTTTGTTTCTTTAATTTTTAAATTCAAGGGAAGTAATTTAATTATTACACACATGCTAAAGTAACAAAGCATTAATGTTTAATCTTAATTGCATCTGTTAAACGCAAAAATATATAAAACAAAAAGAACGGTATTATGCCTACTTTAACAGCAAACTGTTACATTCTATTTGTGAATTTTGTTATTTGCTGTTATTTATAAAAATTATAACAATATTTTACTTGATGCACATAACGATGAAGGGAAAACTTATCTGCTGTGCTACTTTCAATTATAATATCTGTGGAACGGCACGTTCATATGGTGTAAATTTATCGCTCAACGCTAAAACGCGTTTTTCATCAATCCCTCAAGCATTACTGTATTAAACAGGAGGCAATCTGATCATCAGAAATAGACCCCCTTTGAACAAGTGTTTCTGCCCTGTATATTCTCTTTTGCTCTCTAAGGAGGGCTGGCCCACTTGGGTCATGACTCCCAAGTGTCTCAGCCTCCTGTTGTCTTGTATCGAAAATGAACCCTTCTCACTTTGGTAGCAACTTTAAAATCCACAATTCCGCCAGCCGTGGAGGCAATTGTGAAAGTAACAAAGAGAAGACAAATTATTCCGTTCGTTCCGCCGCACACCACGACTAGGGACAGACACTGACACACCTGCGCAAAGCCAACGAGGCTAGCCACTGCGCGCTAGCTACTGTAATTCTGTGCCCGACACCTCTTAAAATACACGCCGCGTGTTGCCCGTTAGTCACAGCCCTTTCACTAGTACACCAAAAAACTCAACTTATTGTGGACTTAGAAAAATTTCTGATGTTTTCTGTACCGCAGAGTTCACTGTTCCGAGTTCCATAGCCCATTGCCGTTGATCCACAGCCAGCATGATGCCTTTTCCGCAGTTTCACTAAGCCTCTTCAGTGCCCTTGTTCTCGACTGTCCCTTCAGCCCCAACAGTTTCACTAAGCCTCTTCAGTGCCCTTGTTCTCGACTGTCCCCTCAGCCCCAACAGTTTCAATAAATCATACACTGATGCAGCCACGAGCCCTCTTGCACCCACCCCAACAGCCATGACCCTTGCAGTCAACCCATCGTGTCTCAGATCCGCGGCTAGATCCCTATACTTGGCAGCTTTGAACAAATGTTGCTCTTCCAATCTGGATCACACTTCTTGTCAGGTTTTGACGGGTTGTCGATTCTCGGAAATAAGCGAAAAAAAAAAAAAAAATAGTAACAACATTGTGATACTTTAACTCTTTGTCTCCGTAATTATTTTTCACCCTGCGCCGTACTTATGTTTTTGAAGAATTCTAAACAGTGAAGTTTACTGTCTTTTAGTGCAAATTTTATGTTAATATTGTATGTGCACATGTACATATTATATACCAAACTGTAGTGAAATAGAGAATTGTAATATATAGCGTCTTTGGCATTATTAACACAAGTACGTTTGGTATGTTAAATTGGAAAACACTAAATAGTTAACTGTAGGACACGAACTTACCAAAGACAACTTACTGTTGCAGATAATAAAAAAAGACAAAGAAGTTACGGGAATGTATCCTATTTACTTTCAAAGGGGAACAATTTACCTATACAACAAATATCAAATTAAATAACAAGTTTTCGTTACTTATCTAGTTTTATCAATTAATTTAACAAAATCATATAAGGTATAAAATACTATGTTATATTTATTAGTACATTTGTTAAATTGTTAAACACTTATTTTGTTTCCTGGGTTGAGAATGAAACAAACTTTAAATAATATGAGTGTAATGGACATGTTAAAGTAGTGAGCAATTATGTGCTCTGCCACTTTCAAAGACATTATTGTGTTGAACAACTCTGTAGTAGTCGCAGATGCGCACACTAAAATGTTTCATCCGCGCCAAACAGCGCACTTCGACAATCTTTCAATCACATTTTGTTACTTTATTGGGTTCTGTTCTTCCCTGATAGCCGGAGAGGCTATGAGGTTTGGTTCTCAGTACAAGGAATATTTTTTATGGAATTTTTTTTCCGATCCACTCAGTACTAACAATGTCCATAACCCCCGCCCTCAACTACCCCCCCCCCCTACCCACTCAATGGTGTCCTCCAAGCGAATTCTAGGTCCTCCTGGAGATCTGGATCCTTTGCTGTTGGTTTCCCATATGTGTCGTGGCAGACGTTCTTCTCCAATTCTGCAGACGTGGCCAAACCATCGTAACTAGGACTGTTCCACTCGGGTCTGAACAAACTATATTACAAAACATCCCAGAAAGTGGGTCTCCGACCAGCGCTATTATACATACGCACAGTCATAAATATGACAAAGGAAGAGACACCGCGGTTACAGAAAAACACATTTGTAATGAAGTTTTTGTTTTTGGATGTACTGTGGTGAAGTGGGATGTTATAAATATTTATAGGGGACTTAGTGTACTGACTGAGATCAGCTGTGAAGGTATCTGTATCTAATAAGTGTAGTGTTTTACAGATAACCTTACTTGCTACCACATTTATACCTCAGTCAGAATTATTCTGGAATATTGTGATGACTACGTTGAATGTCTAGGGTTATGAAAATGATGAAGGGTAAGTCACAACAACAACAGACAGATAAACAATTTAATATATTCCACAACACTTTACTACACTGTGACACTCACACACATATAACACTCTATAAGACTATCTTAAATGAGTCAAGTGTAAAGTTTAAAAATATATGTATTAATTCCTTTCAATAATAGATATCCTGATTCAACTACACAGTGAACCAGGAATCACAATCAAATGTAATCACAAGTTATATGTACACATTTTATAGAGATGATCTTTGTATTGACATATTTTATTATTATTATCCTATGTGTGTAAGTTGTGAAGTAGTACTATGAGGTAATACTGGCTTTTTCAAGCTAGGTTGCTGTTTGTCATCATGACTTCAAGTGTTTGATTATCGGGGAAATAGTATTGGGAAAAGTTCACAGTTCCTGTCGTTTGAAACAATTTATTGTCGCTCTGTGTTTAATATAATGTTAATTTTAGAAGGGGAGGGGGGAGGGGCACATAATGTAGAGCTGCTCTGGCCACAGAAGCTTATCTTTCGTGATGGCGGCAGGAAGAATCTCCTCTGCTCGGTGGCTTCACTGTGTTCTTGAGACACCTCACTGGTCGCTATCTGGACCAAGGAGTATGCTGTCAGCCTCTGGATTCAGCAAAACGCAGACCAGGTGCTGCTTCAATAATTTAGGACCACGGTCCCTGAAACAAGAAGGTTGTACCTCCTACTTCAGAACTAATTTATAATCTATTTCCACACTGAACACAATACATAACAAACACTGAGTTCAGAGCGGTATGCCAACTGCTAGCTTCATCTGAAACAATTTACACCAGTATTCTTCTCCCTAATGGTTACTACGCCTCTGCAATTCCAGCATTATTTCCTTCTAGTCAATAAGATAGGTGTCAGTGTACTATTTGGCGACCCCATGCAGATATACTTCTCTCCGACAAGTTTTGTTCAGGTTGGAGCAATATCTAGGCTTTGCCTATGGTTTGCTCTGAACCACACACATATACAGACATAAATTATCAATTCACATTCAATTTTCATCAAAAAGATATCCAATATGTCAATCTTACCATAATTCATGGAAATAATAAACAAATACGTTGACTGGCGATGAATAATGGCACAAATTCCGATCTGCCTCTGTCCCAGGCTTTTATTTAGAAAAATGTGCACTGGAGCTCAACGCACTGTTTCTTAGTAAGTTTATTTCAAAATGTGGCACTGAACAGACGCTCCTAATGGACTATATACACGGTTCTAGCCAATAGGGCCATGTTTACAAAGCCTTTGAAAAAATGTATCCTTCCTACGTTTATCCTAACAACCAAAATAGTATTTGCAGTCCGACTAATCATGTTTAGCCTTACATATCATTCCCGCCAATCAAATAGGATGTAACATGGTGGCCTATTTCCCGTAAAATAGTGGTTTCAAAACATGCCACTGTGCGATTATGATTTGGTGCTGTCCGACATCCTCACTATTTTCTTTTGGCTATAATTTGATAATTCCTAGACTATTTGCGTAACACTTAACATATTCTTTGTCAGCAAGTCCTAAGGAACCCAAATATATAAATTTTAATGGGGCTAAGTGGCTGCGTTCAAAATATGTATTTTCTTCTAGGATAGTCGTGTATTTTTTTTTATTTTTTATTGTTTTAGAACCGCCACCTGTCCTGCCTTTTCAACTGTTCTGTCAGACTAATGTCAGGATTTCAGACATAAAACAGTAGAATGTCACGTTTCCTAATAAGCATTTTACAGGTTTTTAAACCTAACTCTCGTAGTTGTAGTGTTTTTTATCACTGTCTATTTGGAAAAAAAGTTAGTGCTTCAGGCCTTACGCGGGGAGGGTGGCATTAATTGTATATCGCGAGACGCGTGTTAGTGTTGCATGCGTTCCTGCTTTCAGCCCTCACTCTCTCTATCCTAATTCCATCTGTCCTTCCGTTTATGTTAACGTAGTGTATAAAATGAAATTAATGGAAGTATTAATTTAGGTCATTACGCCGTGTGCCTAGCTCAAGGTTTTCTTAGAAATAAAGTACACGTTTTATTGTAGAAAGCGTGTATTGATGCAGTAGGCTTTACTAGTAAACGTGAAAGCGTGAGAATATGCAGACGAAGCATAAAAAAAGGGTTTTTATTGTTCAACTAGCATGACGTTCTATTAACACGAACGTACGCTATTGGAAAGCACGTGTCTCTAACCATTTCTCTTTCCTTTTATTGACTTTATGTGTTAGGCTTTACATTTACCTTTTAATTTATATATGTGGATTTAGAATGTTTCACGACATGTACGACAACTTTATTTAGTGACTTTCGTAATTTACTGCTTGGTTCTCCAAACATTAAGAGATGTTTGACCGGCCAGCTACTACATTCATTGCTTCTAAGATACCATGTTGTTCTTAACTTGGATACATTGATTCTCGACTTAAATGATTTATAAAGTAACCCATATTCATTACGATGACAGTGCTGCATACATACAGACTATTTGCTTCTCTGGAACTGGAGGAATGGTCTACCTAGCTCCACATACTCTACTCCAGAAAGTCATTTTAATATAATAAATCGACGTCATAATTAATAGCATAGACTTACGTACCAGAAAGATGGGATTTTAAGTCCATGTAAAGCAGGAGTTCCCAGCCTGAGGTACGCCTACCACATGAGGATACGCCAAGTATCTCACAGAGTTGAGCAGGATATTTGCTAAATAACGACAAAGCTAGCTAAACGTCTGGAAATGTAGGTAATTTGCCTCACATAAATTATTTCTTTATTCTAACTTACATAATAATTTTTTTCAGTGCCAATATAGATTCGACATTAGCAACAGATAAACGCACATAGATTGTTCTCATGTACACAAGACAGTAACCCTCACAAAGTGAAGTAGCTGCTGAATTCTCTATGAATCCAGACTTTTGGGCCACACTGTCTATAATTTAAATGAAATATTCCAAAAATAGTTGTGTTAGTAATAAACCAAGTTGTGGAATGCAGAGAGAACGACCAGTTCTTAATCTAATCCGAAGCAAGAAAGAAGACAAAAAATAGGAGTTAGAAAATGATAGTTGAAAAAAAAAACAAAAAAAAAACACACACACCCACACAAATAGTAATACGTCTTACAAGGAGAAGGACAAGAAAAACCTACGTTGCGGCCACAAGGCCTTCGTCAGGGACAGACAAACAAGAGACAGGAGGGAAAGAAAATGAGAATTAAGTAGAGAACATGAAACTATAAAAATAAGAGAAAAAAAACTCCCTTAATATTAAGTCCAGTCACATGTGAAGCAAAGCAGGATGGCTGCCACTAAACCGGAAAGAGGAAGTTGATAGTACATAAAGATAAGAAATAAAAAAAACAAGGACTGGAAAAGAGTGAGAAAAAAGTAATCAATAAATAATAAATAAAATAAAATAAATAAATAAAATATAAATAAATAAATACTTAGTTGTTCCCCTTCTACCGTGAGGTGTAGAGGTTTGGAAGAGAGAGCGCCAGACTATTCTATCGGCTGTCTTCCTCCTGGCCTGGTTCCATTCTAGTCCTCGGTCCTTCAAAGATTGTCTAATGTTGTCCTCCCAGCGGACTCTGGGTCGTCCTCGGGGTCTGGATCCTTGGCTCTTTGTTTCCCATGCTTGTCGTGGTAGCCGATCTTCTCCCATTCTGCAGACATGGCCAAACTATCTTAGTTGGGACTGTTCTACTTGGGTCTGTAGGCTGTGGCATTTTAGGCCTTGACGTATCGTCTGGTTCAGTACCATGTCTCTTCTTGTTACTTCAACCACCTTCCTCAGATACCTCATTTCTGAGGTTTGGATCTGGCTTTTATGGGTTGTAGTCATTGCCCATGACACGCATCCATATGTCAAGACTGGGACATAGGTGGAGCGGTATACAGCCATCTTCGTTTTCTTACCAACCTCTCTCTTGCTGAAGAATCCTCGATTTATGGCCTGAAAAAGTCTCCCAGCTGCTGCTTTTCGAGTGGCCAACTCTTCTTTGATGCCTCCCTTTAGGTCTATAATAGCTCCGAGGTATTTAAAGTGGTCGACCTGCTCCAGGACCTGTTCTCCCAGCCTAATTTGATGTCTTCTTTCTTCTCGTGATATCACCATGGATTTTGTTTTAGAGCTGCTTATGACCATCCCTCTCTTCTCCAGCTCTTCCTTCCAGACTTGCAGGTTGGATTGGAGATGTGCCTCTGATTTAGCAATGAGGGCAACATCATCAGCAAATGCCAGCTCTGAAATATAGACCTGTCTCATCTTCCAGTACCCCACTGAATACTTTCTTGTTCTCTCCTTACATGCCTTGATGACATCGTCCATAAGGAGTATGAAGAGGTAAGGTGATAGGATATCACCTTGTCTTACACCAGTGGTGGTCCTGAACTCTTCTGACTTATGGTTTGCTGTCCTCACATAATTTCTGCAAGACTTGTAGAAGCTCTGTATAGCATGAATCAGAGGTGCTGGAATATTCTTCCTTGCCAAACAGTCCCAAAGTTTGCTCCAAGGGACCCTGTCAAACGCTTTTTCCAGATCTATGAAACAAAGATGGATCTCACTCTTATACTCAAGGGCCTTTTTACTCAGCTGTCTGAGTGTGAAGATTAGGTCTTGAGTACTTCGGTTTGCTCGGAATCCGCACTGGACCTCATCCAATTGTGGCTCAGCTAGGCACCGGAGTCTCTGCTCTGGGATTCTAGAGTAGATTTTTCTAGGGACACTGAGAAGGGATATGCCTCTATGGTTTCCACACTGTCGATTGTCACCCTTTTTGAAAATTGGTGTTATGATGGCGAAAATGATATGGGGTTGTCTCTTCCAGAAACTGTACCAAGAATAATACTGTTGGTTGACAAGACAAAGAATAAATGGGTATAACTAGTTCGTTTGAATGTATTCTTATAAACAACAAACAAGAAAATTTCTTATACTAAAAATTGTTGTAATGTACCAAATAGTGTTTTATTAATGTCACATTAGTTGAAGGTTCCACCCTGATTTACAAAGTGGAATTCTTATTAGTATGGTATAGCTCTGTTTAGAGTGTATTTATTAAATTGACTAAGACAATCATGCAGTAATCAAAATGATTAAATCGATGTTAAATTTGTATATTTACAAATAACTGATGTAATAATCAACTAATTTTAACAGTTTAAAAAAATTATATAATCGTTAACAGAAAATACTAATCATCGTGTGATGGTATGGTGTTTTATGTAAGAAGTCACTTGGCAGCTTCTAAGTTTGACTTAGCTGCAAATAGTAGTTTCTCCTCCAGCTGGGTTTTTGGGTACTATGCAGAAAAATCACTGGAGTTCCCGCGTCTCTGGTCAAGATTAATGGTACAGCACGTTCCAAGTAAGATCAAGGTGTAACTGCAAATATGGTCCAGCGTCTCTAAGACCCTCTGATACTGGTGTCTATATCGTCGTAAGGCCACTTCTACCCTCACTTTGTTCCAGAGAAAGTACCCTCACTGGTACCACCAATCCAGTCTTGGCTCACAGACTGTGTGCTCAGAGGAATAAAGGCGCTTGACTAGGCCTCTTAAACGTTTCTGGGGTGTTTTTTAATTTCTGTTATCAATGAATTCCCACTATTACTCCGTGTTTTAGATTCCTCAGATTCCAGTGGTCCTTGTTAAATGATAGAGTTTATTTTGGGCTCTGAAGTCCTCAAAACTGCTCAAACAATGGCCCGGTTCCGGTATAAGAATCTTGATTCTAACTTCTGGCCGTCTGATTTTCGTCTTGGCAAGCGATTCTCACAGAGTACTAGACAAAAAAATGTCAGATTATATTGCAAGTTTTTTGTATAATAATTGTAACAAAAAATTTATCAGAATACATTAAAACGAATTAGTGATATCCCTTGGTTCTTTGTCTTGTCAACCAACAGTTTTATTCTTGGTACAATTTCTGAAAGAGTCTCCACTTATCATTTTTAAACTCCATTTTGTTTTCGTTGCTTCCGATTAGAATAAGAACTCGTCGTTCTCTCTTCCATTCCACAACTTTGTTTTTCACTAACGGTACTACATTTGGAATATTTTAGTTGAATTATATACTCTTCCATTTCACTCAGTGTTAACATACGGCTGTGAAAGTTGGAAAATAACAAAATCATTGGAGAACAAGCTGAATACATTCGAGAACAAATGTCTTAAAAAACTCATGAACATCAGTTGGAAAGAATTCAAGACTAATCGACAAATAAGAGATGGCTCTAAGCAGAAAAGTCTCCGACTATATAAGGAAAAGACGATGGTCATATATCGGTCATGTCCTACGAATGCGAAACAACAGAATAACACTACAGGCGCTCACTTGGGTTCCTGAGGGTAAGAGGAAAAAAGGAAGACCAAAAGAAACACTTAGAATAACAATAATAAGAGAAGGAAGAACGTTTGGCCTAAATAATGTGCAAGCGTTAAGAGGAGTGGCGTCACAACGAACAACCTGGAGAGCACTGGTTTCTAAACGTGCATCAGAGTACCATCAGTCGACTTTGACACCGGTTTCAAGCCACTGGCTCAGTTGAAGACCGGCATCGCAGTGGACGACCCAGAGTGACAACAGCAGCGGAGAATCGCTTTATTCGGCTTCTTCACCTCAGAGACAGGTTTACAACAGCTTCCTCAACTGCCCAGTCATTGCCTGCATGACGTCATGTGTCTGATCAAACTGTCTGGAATAGACTGCATGACGCTGGACTTTGGGCACAACGACCTCACCGAAGACCTGTCCTTACGCACCGCCATCGCCAAAATCGACTTCTTTGGGCCAACCAGCATCGTCCCTGGGCAGCTGACAATCAATGGAGACGTGTCTGGTTTAGTGACGAATCTTTCTTTTTGTTGCAGCTTCATGATAGACGGCATAGGGTCTACCGTAGGCAAAATGAACGTTTTACCTAAAATTGCGTTGATGAAGCTCCGCCCACGGTTGTGGAGGTGCAATGGTGTGGGGAATGATCAGTTACAAGGAAGGAGTCAATTATCACACATTGAAGGAGGCTTGAATGCGCAACGATACGTCAATGAAATTCTTCTTCCCCATGTCATTCCACTTTTGGCTGCCCAAAGGTCTGTGTTTCAACAGGACAACGCCAGACCCCATTGTGCACGGTTGACCACGCTGTTTCTGACTGCCAACAACATTCTCACCCTTCCCTGGTGTTAAGTCATATTTTAATTAAGGAGAGTTAAGTGTTTAAGACTCGTATATACCGGTCGGATTTTTGAACATGCTAGTTAACACGCTTTGGGTGATGAGAGAATTTTTATTCGGGCGTTGTTGCGGAGTAATGTTTAAACTGTTACCCGACTAGTTGTTTCTTTATTTTTAAAATATGATAAGGAATCGGGTCGAAGGCTCTAGGATATTGTTTTGGGGGGAAAGGCGGATGAATTCTGCTCACATCTCAAGCTGCGAGTTTGCGCTTGGATGAATTTGTACTGAGCGGTTTTGAGCAGTGGTTATTTTTCGTGACAGTAGTTTCTGGCAGAGCTGGGAAATTAACGCTTACCATTTCACTAGTGTGTCCCAGTATTTTTTGTGTGAAAAGGAATATTTGATAATTCCAGGATGTACATTATTGTAGATTCAGATATTATATTCATTGATTCAAAGCCTTGGATATTTTGGCTTATTAAGGTACTGTGATTTTGCCTAGGATGGATTTTCTTTTCCTGTTATTAGATGATATAGCGAGTTTCTGTGTTAGCGAATAGTGATACGTTTGATATGCTAGGCCATGGATTATACCGGCCACTATCCTCATCATTTATAAGAATACTGATTGAAAGGATTTATGCTATGAGTTATTACGTTCCCATGGATATTTTTTGTACTTGACGCTCTATGAGCTGCTCTATCGATTTATGTAATTGATTTTGTCGGATAATTGATACCAGGTTCTGGAATCTATGTTTACCTGGATATTATTCACCTGGAGCTCCATGTTTTGCTATGAAATGTTGTCTTATGATGTCTACGTGTGTGTGGCGTAATAAACAGTGAAAAGGTAAACTAGTTCCATCATTTTCTGACCCATTGTTGCTGTGGTGTGTGATTGCAGTAGATAGGTATCAAGGAACTCACAACAGGCATATATGTATATTAAAATATCCTATTGCACCACCGTCGGCCATCGGTAAGCCCGACCTATACTGATCGCCACTCAGCAGTGAAAATATATTATCTTTGTTCAGCCACCCCGCAAGCAGAAGGTGTTACAGCAATGTAAAGTTGATCAGAGACAAACGAGTGGTTCTATGCTCCACAAATGTACCAGCTGTAGTGGTGGTTCTATGCTACACAAGTGTACCAGCTGTAGTGGTAGTTCTATGCTCCACAAGGGTACCAGCTGTAGTGGTGGTTCTATGCTCCACAAGGGTACCAGCTGTAGTGGTGTTTCTATGCTCCACAAGTGTACCAGCTGTAGTGGTAGTTCTATGCTCCACAAGTGTACCAGCTGTAGTGGTGGTTCTATGCTCCACAAGTGTACCAGCTGTAGTGGTAGTTCTATGCTCCACAAGGGTACCAGCTGTAGTGGTAGTTCTATGCTCCACAAAGGTACCAGATGTAGTGGTAGTTCTATGATCCACAAGGGTACCAGCTGTAGTGGTAGTTCTATGCTCCACAAGGGTACCAGCTGTAGTGGTAGTTCTATGCTTCACAAGGGTACCAGCTGTAGTGGTGGTTCTATGCTCCACAAGGGTACCAGCTGTAGTGGTGGTTCTATGCTCCACAAGGTACCAGCTGTAGTGGTAGTTCTATGCTTCACAAGGGTACCAGCTGTAGTGGTAGTTCCATGCTCCACAAGGGTACCAGCTGTAGTGGAATTTCTATGCTTCACAAGGGTACCAGCTGTAGTACAAGTTCTATGCTCCACAAGGGTACCAGCTGTAGTGGTAGTTCTATGCTCCACAAGGGTACCAGCTGTAGTGGAAGTTCTATGCTCCACAAGGGTACCAGCTGTAGTGGAAACTCTATGCTCCACAAGGGTACCAGCTGTAGTGGAAGTTCTATGCTCCACAAGGGTACCAGCTGTAGTGGTAGTTCTATGCTTCACAAGAGTACCAGCTGTAGTGGAAGTTCTATGCTCCACAAGGGTACCAGCTGTAGTGGAAGTTCTATGCTCCACAAGGGTACCAGCTGTAGTGGTGGTTCTATGCTCCGCAAGGAACACAAAAGAAAATAATGATGATAATATAGAGGTCAAAGGTCAAGTTTATTCGGATTTCTCCGCAAGTAACCCTTCAAGAAATGGTCAGTTTGATGTTTTTATATCATACTAAACGAGCAACTAAATACCTTGTAATGTTTTTTTAAAACTTTTACAGTCTGTTAATATTAAAGACAGAAGGCTGAACTTTTAAAACATACAAAACAATAGCATCATATGCAGTAATTATAATGTACGAGTTTTCATTCCATGCATCAGTTTAGAGCCAACCGATATTAGCTTTTCTGTCATCTTGAGACGCCTTCAGTTTTCTGTGATTTTAGCTTTTGTCATGCTAATACACAGGGACTATCATTTGATCGTGCAGGTGTTTACCTATTAGACATAATCTATGCTCATGGTCAACTTTATGTATAGCTCACATTAGGAAGGTGCTTTGAGAGTCCCCATTGTGGAAACATAGGATATCGATAAAGGAGAGATTCTACGGCCATATAATAATCACCTGAAGACGATACTGCAATCGATAAATGAACAAGACTAAGATTGTTGGACCTTAGCATCAAAAGTAAGACTATAAGAGATGGACGTATGAGAGGATGCATCTGTCGTGTACACAACCAGCGCGCTACAGTGGCAATTAACATCAACATCTTTCAAATTTGCTGATGGAGACTGGGACTTAATGTGTTTGCCCGGAGCGTAATGATCTGGATTCTGATCAACAATAATTATAAAAATAGGACGGTACCCAGAAAATCGTAAAGTATATATCCATCAACAGTTAATCATTATGTCACCGTGGGGTTTGCCCAAGCATTATTCATGCTATTGGCAAGGTCAGATAGACGCTTAAGACAGTTCACGAGGAAGAAAATAATGTATGAATAAAACAGACAAGAGTTCAGTAACTCGGCTCGCGTTAAATAAACGTGAGTATTTCTTTTGAATTGTAAATAAAAGGCTTGACCAATGAAGTTAAATGAAAACAGTTTAGAGCAACGAATCAGAAGTAGCGAGAGAAACATACGACAGAATAATGACCAGAGGTCATTAGGGCAGTCCGGTTTGAGTGATTGAAGAAGCAAGGTGAGTTTTGCAGTAGTCTCAAGAAGTGCCTTCTGTGGTTGTACAGATATAGCATAGGTACAGAGATATTCAGAAGATTTGTTATCACTAGACAGTGTTCTAAATGATTAAGAAGTTTCTTATAGACACAGTGAGTGTAGAGAGAGTATTTCGGGAGAGATTCAGTGATCTGAATGTAAGTATAAGTTGAACTTGTCATTTATACGAGTTAGATATTTACAGGAGAGGTAACACAGAAGCCCCAAGTTGATGTGTCAAACATATTTTGAGAACTTTATTGATTAGGTAACCAAAGATGAAGAGGAAAGATACACAGATGGTCAAGTTTGGTACGACTATATTCGAATAAATGAATGGTGATGAATCCCAAGAGGAAAACCATATTTATCATCGTGAGTTCACGATAAGTGAAGTATGAGCTATTTCAGAAATAGATACGACAAGTAAGCGACTGGGAGAGTCGACTTCTGTAGAAACTGCCCATATGCTCTCGCATGTAAGTATGTAGTTGGAAGACTTGATACATGTATATGAATTAGATTATGTTTTCAGGAACAGTAATAGAGGCAGATCTGACTAAGTTTGGTCAGAAAGAATAAAGGCACAAACACAATGAGTTGGAAGTGCTGATATGGAGTATTGAGGATATATGAATTAGATTATGTTTTCAGGAACAGTAATAGAGGCAGATCTGACTAAGTTAGGTCAGAAAGAATAAATTGAGGATATATGAATTAGATTATGTTTTCAGGAGCAGTAATGGAGGCAGATCTGACTAAGTTTGGTCAGAAAGAATAAAGGCACAAACACAATGAGTTTGGAAGTACTGATATGGAGTATTGAGGTACTCAGACAAATAGGAGTAGAGTTTGAATAGACTAAACAAGTCAACTGGAGATGATGGAATGACAAAGGGAGAATATGTGTATACACGGGATATAGAGCTTATGCATGAAGCAACTATGATATAATTGTATGTGAGCTCTATGATAAATTAATTGCCTTGTTGAAGAAAATTACCATATGTAAATAAAAGTTTTGGCGGATAAAACATAAATTTGAGTCCATCCTTTGAGAGTTCTTGTGAATGTAGGCCATGTCCCTTTTAAGAACAAATTCCACTATACGATCAGTCACTATAATAACAACGAAGAAGGAACAGAACGGGTCGTGGGTTGAATAAGAAGGAGAAGAGTCTCATCCAGGAATCAACATCTCTGGCGGAGATGGCCAGTACACAAGTCCCCCATTGATAACTTTAAAGATAATCAAAAGAGATTTGTAAACTCGAGTTACATCATTAGGCTTGTCAGCTGCCACCTAGTGACTCCACCAAAGTATAACCAGCACGGTTACATACTTTGAATTGGTGCCGCGACCCTGTGGCACTTTGAATTGGCACCGCTACATACATTCGAATTGATGCTGTTACCAGTTCTACAACATTCCCACGGTTACAATTATATTAACTAGCAACTGTGTTCTTTTCTTTCCATAGCAGTTGGTAGCTAGTTGACACCTTTTTCTACTGACAGGTAGATATAGTTTTTCTACATTTTTTCTACCGGTATGTCAATGAGTAGTGCCACATAATTTCTTTTTTTTTTAAATATTGCTCAACACAATTATATAGTTATGGTATGGTAGTAAGTCTTGTAGCTGTTAAAATATTTAATGTTGTCTACTAGAATTGTGTGAACATTTTTCGATGCGGGCAAAAGCCAATATAAATGGAAATTAAGGTAAGAAGGTGGGGATGGATATGGCATACACTCAGAAGAGAACAATCACGCATAGCCAGAGGTGCCCTTGACTGCAACCCACAAGGGAAAAGATGAGTGGGGAGGCCAAGGAGAACGTGGAGAAGAACAGCGGAAGAGGAGGCTAACGAAATTAGAATGACTTGGGCACACCTGAAACAGACAACCCAGAATAGAAATCGATGGAAAGCAACTGTTTCAGCCCTATGTTCCACGGGGAACGGAAAGGTGTGATGATGATGATGATTTTGGCAATAATATTTTTTGTTAAATACACGTTATGACTATATCGGAGATATGAACTCTTGATGCCACGTTATTAAGATCAACTCAATAACAATGAACACCACACATTGTTGTCAGTTCTAAACAGCACACTTCATCAATCTCTTGAAAATATTGTGTTACAAAACAACCCAGACAAATGTGTCCGCCGACACTGCTCTAATAGATTCACACCTTTATAAATAAATAATTGAGATACTTACCTACTCATGACGAAATACCAGTACAGTTTATAAATATCTCACTTTTTCCCCACTGGTATAAGTGTAGTGCTTTGTGCCAAGGGAAATAATTATGCTAATAAATTAATACCACCATCATTGAAATAATGTTTTCTTTTTCACATTACATGTTTTCAAACGACAATTTCATTTAAGTAAAAAATAAAATACGTTACTAAATTTAGTCAATCTGTTTATTGCTAAATATTCGTTATATTCTACTTGTCTCAACTTTTTAATAAATGTTACACACGATGACTACAACAGAGTTGTGAACACTTACGTGTTTTGACACTACTAAAGTTCAATGGGAGGTCACCTTATTCTAATACTGACACCTGAAAGTTGTGGGTGACACAATGTGACGTCAGCACTAAAGAGTTCTCTACAACAATCTCTTGAACATTCATTATTTATTCAACACCCTTCAGCTTCCCAAGGAGCATAGACCTTCAACAAAATTTGGTCAAATCTTCCTGTCACGTGATATTACAAATTATCCCAGACAGACGTGTCTACGGCCATAATATTTTTTTTCCCCATTTCAATTTGCACGAGGAGTTATTTTGATTTTTACTGTTGAAAAACTGTAAAGCTAGATACAGTGACAAATTGTTTTTCGTAGACCACAGCCTTGTTGGAACAGTAGAAGCAGATTTGTTCATGCTAAAGTGTGTCCAGCCCAAGTCAAGATCAATACAGAATAAATCACATTATAATTCAAGCTTTAGATGACCAAAATCGCCCCATAAATAAGAAAAATACTTGAGATAATAATTATTACTAATTGAACAGAGAGCAAAATTATGCCTCATTTTGATAATTTTAACACCCCTTTTGCCCCATGCCATCCGATACGGCGGATGTGCTAGTATATAAGACCTTGCCCTTGGCTAAATTGAGACCACAAAATTTGAAACAACACAGCTGAACAGAAGAAGCGGTGAAAGAGTAAACGTCCTGTACCTTTGACATCCGCATCTGTAGAGCAGACATTAGATGCCGATTAACAGCTTTTGTGTTTTGCCTGAGGGTAAGAATGAATGAATATATATATATATATATATATATATATATATATATATATATATATATATATATATATATCCTGTGATTAATCCACTTGTGCGTTAGGAAGTGTGTAGAATGTGTTAAGAAACTTACAGGTCGAGTGTGCTGCAGGCTGAAATACAAGCATGTGTAATCTTTTAGCGACAAAAGCCAGCCTTGTGAAATGCATAGAATAATTGAGAATGATGACCAAAGTACGACTGAAAGTTTGATAAAGTATTGAAAGGAGTATTTATTAAAGGAACGACACACTTATCCGGAACATAAGGAAGGATGACAGTAATTGTTGTAATGAATCGATCAAGGTATTACTTAGTGTTTTATACTAGACCAAATCATTGTATGGAGGCAGATCATGGACAAAGGGACCTAAGTTAGGATTTATAAGGAAATTGTAGTCACAGTAAATTGGCTGTGAGTGGTAGTGAGGTAAATTGTCCTGTGCATATGTTAGCACAATGTCTGACACTTTTAGTTATGTCCATTGTATGTGAGGACAGAATAGTGCTGGACTATACAGGGGTTGTGATTATTTGTATTCGAGGTTTTATCCTGCAAACTACCAGAAGTATATGAATCATCTATCTCTGTTGGACTCTGAGGAGCGAGTGCTCTTGAAATCATTGGAACCAGATTCCCAGTTTCCACTGCCTGGCAAGTTACAGACGTGTTAGTCCATGGCGGGAGTGTGATTGATTTCTACAATACACGTTAAGTGGCAACACAAAGCCACTGGTCAGCCTATTCATCATATAACACTAGAAAATAAAATATAAAGTAATTAAAACACAGTGAAGGATGATTACTTATGAACAAAGTGTATCTATTACTCCCTTCACAGTTCAACATTAGTGACAAACCATATTGAATTATAATATTAATGTGTGTAGAAAAATAGAAACTTAAGTACATGATTCTGTTTGATAATTAAAGTTTCTATGTTTATTTATTTTATGTTGTAAATACATTTGAGTTTCTTTTAACTTACCTAACCGAAAAGAGAAACGGTATAGGTTAAATAAATTGTAAATATGTACTATCAGACTTGCTGATTTAAATTGAGTTCCAAGTTTTGTTGATACATATTATATATAGATAGACCATAATTAGTACCCGTACCATAATTAGCAATAATAGATAATAATAACACATAATATCAAGGGAGAATCATGAAAGGGAGCAAATAGACTTTCAGGACATCAACTCTCATCACACCCGGAGGTTTATACAGTTGGATTCTACCTTTGATGTCAATACACCCTTAATCTTTTCAGAAAAGGGGGTATTTCTTGTAAGACCAATCTCTTATCTGGCACTATCCTTTTATCATCTGATACATCTTTTTGTCCAGGATATCTTTAGATTGCAATAACTTCAACACCTTTTCGTGACACCCATATCGGTGTCGTGAACACTTATCTCCTTGCTACACTCTCACCTCCAATTACAACTAGAAAACTAATTATAACTAATTACTAGGAAGGTAATCAGCAATAATAAAACCAACACGAAATCAGCTTAAAAATGAAATTGGACAGGGAGATAACCTGGACAGTTGGCACAGACCAGAAGGGCTTGGCACATGATAACTGAAGGACCATGTTACACAGGATGAGATAAGATGAAGGTTGTGACAACAGAGACAATAAAAGCAGAAAAGATTAACATTTCACCTTGGCTATCTATATTTAAACATCGCTATATATTTATGGTAGAATGCTATCAGATCTGATATGTCAAAGACTAAGATCCCACATGGTAAACAACGGCGGTCAAATATGGCTCGCTAGAATAACCAAGATGTCCGATGACCTAAGAGATATTTGATAAGTACACATGTAGGATTGACGTAAATGAGCGTTTGATCAATAGACAACACCGTACCAGAAATGACGCCTGCAGTAACTTACTGAAAGGCACAATAACCTCACAAAATAACACAACACCAACCAAAGTAAAAAAAAACACAATCTGGAGGAATAATACAGATGTGGCCGGGTAGGGAATTTGGGGTTTGCTGTTTATATCGCAGAGAGTGTTAGATCTAGATTACTAGCTTGACCGCTAGAGTTCGCAATTTCTCCCTTACAGTCTTACGGGATTTTACCAGGTTCGGGGACTATCCTCTAAGGTGTTCTATTAGAGCAGATGTGTTTTTTTTATATGATTTACCAGCAAGAGCAGTTATGGTTCATTTATATTTCCTTCCTTCCGCTCATGAATGTATGGCAAAGCAAATGAGTGACGACCTGCCTTTAGTATCAACTTGACTTTTATTTAATTATAACGTAATTACAAGTCGACATGGCAAAACTTCATAAGATGCATATGACAATTATTCTGCAGAGCATATTTCTTCTCAAAATCCCGCTGTATGAGTTTCTAACTTCATTATAATCATTCTGGTTCTATTCTTAGGAAATTCTTTCTTGTTCATAATGCCATATTTTCAAGTAAGTGCATACCAGTAAGTCAATAGGGATTACTCTACTTCTTCAGGATATAAAATTGCCATATCTCCTCCTGATATGTTATTGCTTCATCAAAACAAATCAATCCTGCATGTACATTTGAAAAGAAAACTTTCAGCCATTATTTCCTTTTCTAAATCTGCAACAATCATTCGATTTCGACATGTCAATAATTGTATAGTATTTCGTTCCTACTTACAGACTTCGAATATAGTGTTTAAATACACAAAAATGCACTTTGAAGAGAACATGCCATCATCCCTGGAATTTCTAATTCTTCAACTTGAATAAACTTTCATGCAGTAAACCACTGCGTTATGAGCACAAACTTGCTTGTCTTACTAGCTAGACGCGTCCCTTCCAACTAACTAGGCTGCTGGGGAAATTCGCGTCTCTTCAAAATTTTCTGAGCTCAACGATTGGGTAAAAATCACGTGACTAATTTTGACATGTAATGCGACTCTATTAAAATTTAATCTGTTTCTAGGAAAGAAGAAATTTATATGCTAATCTGGTTTTTATAGCCTGTTTCCAAAGGAACAACTATGTACACGGCTACATATAGATCCCGGGGCCTTGCAAATGTATCCCATAGGGAGACATTTGAGTACTATCAACTCTAAAAAATATCCCCAAAATATCCTAAGTTCAAAAAAATTTTCATAAAAATTTAAAGTTCAAAAAAAATTTTCTAAGTCCAAAAATATTTCAGAAAATTTAACGAAATTCCTACATCTGAGCTCCTATGTCTATATGGGACTGTCGTCTATAAAGGGGCCTTATAGATGGACATCATCTCCAAAAATTTCAAACTATATTTCACATCAATACATATTTCAACCAAATTTACAAATTGGCAACACTGACCAACAAACTCTGCAAAACAATCATAAGGTCATCACTAAAAATGTGACGAGTGGCAACACTGGGAAATGAACAATAAAATATCTTATTTGCAGAACTTGGCTGCATTATCATAATCTATTACATTTCATTCAAAAATATAGTTGATTACATTCTCTTAGATATGGTGGGGGGTGTTATCTCTTTTCTGTTCCTGTTATTTGCTCCATATATAAGTCTGCAAGACTTAAAAAAATCTTTTTTTCTTCCTGTCGTACTTATTTATTTTATTTTCCAAGTACTCTGCAATATCCCAAGAAATGTCCAGGATCTCCAATTCCTATGGTAATGGCAATCCACTTTCATAGAATAGCCAATGTTTTCATGGGTACTCATCATTTTCTCTCTTTTTTTTTTTTTGTGAATGAGCCACTTGCTCATTATTACATGTAGAAAACATCTCTAGACATAATATGCATATTTATCAGACGATAATATAACCAGCATCATTTTTATAAGTAATCATTTTTCACAATAAAAGCATTAAAACCTCATGGCTTATCCTTATTTATTTATTTGTATGTTTCCTTGTTATTGACATTTTCCAAATGGTAAGTGTATAAATTCGTTCTAAGTCCGTCACTGTAGAAAAAATGTTCTATATTACATTTTTTTTTTCTTCCAAAATATGTGATGTTTGTCTCCAATATCCGTACGTCTGGTGGTGATCCTGTCCATTAGTCAGTTATTTCTAATCATTCCTTCTTTTCTGTCAACACAGTATTTTTTCTGTGAACTCTTTCCTAGAAATATTATTTTATATATATATATATTTTTTTTTTCAAAGATCTTCTTTGACTTACCATACATCAATTTTCAAACATCAAATTATTCAGCAACCAACAGACGAATATGTTACTATCATATTATGAAATATAAGGGAAAGGAAAATATAGTTTCAAATCATCATGAATTTTCTACATTGGGTTCCGTATTACTTTATTTTCTCTGTTAAGCCAACTGCTTATACTTTTGACAATATGTATCCATGTTGTCACTCTCAAGGTATCCTTGTATACGGTTTATATTTGTCTCCTTTTTTTTCATAACACCAATGTATCCTTTATGGTGTTCCAATATCATTGTGTCTATTCTAGTCCTCCTGTTATCTTGAGAATTCATCCTTAGTAACTCCCTATGTACCTTATCTAGCAATACATTTTTCGAAAACACATCAAACAATTATTTATGGAACAATCAACTGAGATGTAAGAACATTTGACAATATGAGATGAAAAAAAAATTTTGGGGTCATCACTCAAAAAATGTGACATAGAAGGGAAGAAAAAACATTCAATTGATCGTGAGGAATCTACAATATCCTTATAAGACAAAGTTCCTGGCACTCTGACTACTATTTATCCATTTTATTTCTGGTTATCCTTGCATACAGTGTACCATTTCCATTTTCTCTATAAGTCCAATTCATCGCTCATGGTGCTCCAATATTTACAACGTGGATCCTTCCTATTCCTCTTATTCTGTACTGGAAATACATCCTTATTAATTGTCCATGTACTATATCTGCGAATATTTATCAACAATATATCAACTAATCATTTAAGGAACCATTAACACAAATGTCTAGACTTTACCAAAACATGAACAAAAACATGTCTTTTTACATATGTGCAAAATTTCGACACCAACTCTGCCTTCGCAGGTCAAAGGTTAGTCAGAGTTATGTGGTGCCTGTAACATCCGCTGACTACAGCCAGATGGGTGACTTATGGTACTTATAATTCAAAAAATCTCGTCCGTCAGTTATCTTAAGTGTGGGGCGGGGGTCTATTTCATGGTGTCCTTGACAAAGTTTTCTGCATTTCCAATCTAGGTATTCTTTTCTTATGTCATAATATCTCCATGATATATCTGTGACATGTCTGTCCTTGGGATAACATTATTTTTTTCCAATATCCTCGGGGTGAGCAGATCTCAGTACGTATAATTTCATCAATCATGTATTTTTTTCTTCTGTAATTCTGGGTATGTTATGAGTATAGTAAATTGTCAATTTATTTCAACCATCTTACAACATTCTGTAATTCGTGATAAGGAATAGTCATTTGTTATACAACAATGTTCATATTACAAAGGCAATGAGCAAAAATTAAAGAGATATCTTCTCCGAAAATGCGGATGTATATCTATTTCTCCTGGCTCTGGGCGTAGTAATTATTCAGTCATTATTTTTTTTTTCATTACTTAATCTCCATTTTGTGTCCTTAGTACCTGTGGTTCCATAGGATTATCATAATCTATTTGTCTCTTGTCTACTGATAATCCTTCAATAATGACTTCAAATATGGTCCTCATATGTGCAGTAATCATCTGCTCTGATTTGTTCCATGTCCATGGTATTCATCAAATATTCTATTATATCCTTGTCTTATCTCGTAACCACGAAAGACTAAAATTATTGCTCCTCCAATGTTAATGTGGGGGATTTTGTGCATAAACATTACAACAAAATCTCAGCTGTGACAACATAAAGTTTCACCATAATATAAAATGGCATCTTCATCATCATTAAACAGTTGCTTCATTCTCTCATGTGCCATCAGTGGCTATCATCCGGTAATGGGTGTTCAATGTGGGTTCAGCATATACAAATGCTGTAGAGGGGTATTTCATTTGCTAAGTCAGCATGTGCAAATGCTATTTCTTTAACATGGGCAAAGGCATCATCAACAAATAGGTGTAATGTGTTCAATCTGGGGTTAGCATATACTAATGCTCTCAAAGGATTTTTCATTTGCAAAAAATCAGCATGCGCAAATGTCATTGGGGTACTTGTCATAGGCAGTATCAACAAAATACTGCTGGAGTATAGAGATCATGCTGGTGGGGGTATGACTGGTAATGGGCAGTAGGAGTAAAAACTAATTTCTCACTCTGAAATGGTGATTTATTTTCTCTTATTCTTTTCTTTTATGTCAGCTGTTAACCTCAGGGCAGTCAATGTTTTACAATATTGGCTTATCATCATCAAAATGTGTGAGGGTGGCATATAAACATATAATACATCTTATAAAAAAAACATTCCAATTGTTTTTCTCTTCTCATTTTTCTGTTATGTTTTGTCTCTTATCATTTTTTTCTTTTTCATTTCTTTTTTCCATTTCTTGTTTTACATTTCCTTTTCTTTTCTGTTTTACTTTTTATTTTATTTTCTTGTGATTTCTTTTCTGTTTGTATCACAAGTACGAAAGAATGATAACAATCAATTCACTAAACACTAGAGATACTATCAATATTCCTAATAGTAAATCCTAACCAATAGGGCTGCAAGTAATAGTTTAGGTTAGAACAGAATGAATATTGTAGCAGTATCTGTTGTCAATAAGTGGCGAGGAAAGGGTACATCAAGGATCTCCTGATTACAACATGATTGTAATTCCAAGGAATGAATATGATTGGGATTGAAAAGATCACAAGTCTAGAATGTCGTCTCAATATAGTGGAAAGGAAAAATAGTAAGTTAAAGATGTTGTAACAGTGGAGTGAAGAAAATCTTACTATAGAGAGTCAAGGTTGGGATATGGAATCTTGGAGAATGTTTAAAATCTTGACAGTACTAATATACATCTGGGTCTAAAATAATAATGTACATTGGAAAAATAAATAATCCTGTGGAGAAAGATAGCATAACATGTAATACTAGTTTTGGGTATGAATTATATGCTGTTAACAGATGTCATAGGAGGAACAGTATGATTGATCAGGGTGATAGATATCAAGGAGTTTAGCATAATTGAGATGACAGAAATATTAGTATGAGGTAAGAAAAAAAACTACTGGTGTAAAGTGTCTGCATGAAAATGCACTAAGATGCAAAATTTCAGAACTCTGGAGCTGCAAGGACAAGAAGTCTGGTGAATGGAGCGTGGAATATGATCAGTTTCAAAAGTAGAGATCAATGTTACAACAGAATAGTGCGACACATGTGTTATAGGTAAGGTTGTATAATATTCTAAATATTAAGAAAATGTCTGTAACTAAATAATGTCTGTAAACTCGTAACACCGTGTGTTATCAATTGTTTTGTCATTTTTATTTCACAACACTATACTATCTAATGAAAATCCTCCGTGTGCTGGTCTTGATTTGTTCTCTGGGCATCAGTATTCTAACGCTGGAAAAAAATAGCTTTCTCAGTGAGGCTTTGACATCTTAGTCTGGAAGCAAGTCATTTGAACTGTCAAAAACTGAAAATAGAGTACATGGGAAAGTTAGTACATTGTTAAAAAGTAATTTCACATTCGCGGCGACCGTGTTCGGAGTGGCGAACACATAAAACACCTGGGCGTGTTTATAGGAGTTTCATCATTTTAGCATTATAATTTCCCGACTGAATAGGCGAGCATCATATTGGGTAGCAGTGGTGATGTGTGATACAACGTTGGCTGAGTGTTGGGGCACTGAGGACATTGACGAATGCGGTGATGGCGTAACATATTTTGATTGCGGTGATGGTTTCACTGTGGTTAGGGTTTGTATGGCTGGAACATCTGTTAGTTTTGAGGCAGGTATATGTTTCGCCTTGATTTTTCTTCTGACCTGGTTGTGCTGTACGTTAACACCGTTTACAGTGGGCGCAGTAATTTGCACACTGTTGTTTTTGACTAGTTGAGATGATGCTAACACTTCTCGGCTGGGCTTTGAAACACGATAGCGTTTCTTCAATATTTTTCGTCTGATTTCATTTTGTGGCAATTTCATGCATTTAACGACAGGAGGTGAGTCATCTGACCCTGCTGTATAGGCGCGTTTGACACTGGAGCTGACTGGTATAAATAATGTGCTGTCCGCATCACTGGTTTCAATAGAACTGGCTGTTTCAATGTCTGTCTCTTGTTCATATAGTTCTACCATTTCTTTGTCATTTTGTTTGTTGGGGTCTGACACAGCTGTGCCGGGGCCGACACTGTCTTCTCTCATGTCTTTTTCTGTTTCGTCTCCATAAAGATTGCTGGTATATGGTTCAACAATCTGCTTGGGTATAGTTTCTTCAGGATCTGATTGTTCTGAACGACCAATCTTGTTCTTGTGGTATAGCAGTGTTTGGTTTTCACTAGTATTAAAACTAGAACTGCCTGAACTGGGGGTGTGATAGGTATCAGCTGACGATTTATCACTGCGGGAGTAAGTTTGAGTGTGGATATAAGGTGCTTTCGTGTTGTCATCGTGTGACGTCTGTGGCATGATTTCTTCATTTCTAATGCGCAGGTCTCTGTCCTGTAGTCTATTACGTAATTCAAGTGGTGGGATGTCCTCTTCACTTTCGGATGAATTCCTTTGTTGTCTTGCTCGTTGTATTTCATCTGTAGGTGGTCTGGGTATGTGGTCGTCATGGTGAAATTCAGAGTCTGTCGTTTCTGACTCTGATATGTCAGACGGATCTGTACTGGATGGATTATAATTTAGAGTGGCCTTTCTGACTGGTCTTGTATTTGTCGTCAGAGGCGGAACGGGTCGGTGATTATCAATTTTGAGTAGTTTTACGTGAGCTTTTGTTTGGTGTTGTTTCTCTACATTCCAGATAATGAAGTTTACGGGCGTAGTTTGTTTCATGATTTTGTAGCCATCCAACCATCGGTCATCGAATTTTGAACTGCGTACATGTTTCTTGTAGTATACTCTGTCTCCTATTTTATACGTTGGTAGCTTGGCTGATTTATCATGTTGTTTCTGTTTCTTATGAAATGCCTTCTGCGTATTTCGTTGTGCAATCTGGTGAGCTTTATACTTTTCTTGAAGAATTATTTCTATGGGGTCTTCTCCCATGTATTTTCTTTGTGGGCGAAGTAGGTTGTCTAACGGAAAGTTTGGTTCTCTTCCGTATAGCATGAAAAAGGGTGACATTCCTGTGGTATCGTTCACGTTTACTCGGATGGCTTCAAGAGCTTGGTTAATGTATAGGTCCCAGTCTTGGTGGTTCCCCTTGATATATTTGCTAATAATATCATGTAGGGTGGCGTGCATGCGTTCATTTCTGCCATTTGCATTTGGGCAATAATAAGTGGTTGTAGTATGCTCAATATTCAGCTGGTGTAAGGTGGCTTTAAATGCGTTACCGATAAACTGTTTACCGTTGTCTGAAATGATTCGTTTTGGACAGCCATGCCTGGGAATGAATTCTTGTAAAAAAATTTGCGTGATGGACTGCGACGTGGCATCACTGAGTTTGTAACTTACTGGCCAAACAGAGTATTGGTCAACTATGTGCAGGAGGTATTTGTTGCCTGATTGGGTGAGTGGGTAAGGACCTGATAAGTCAATGCTTACTGTTTGCATGGGGTAATGGGAAGGTTGCATTTCTTGAAGGGGAATTAAATGTGGCTTCATGTTCCGCAATTTAGATGTTTTGCAGGTGGCCACGTACTCTGTAATGTCTTTGTAGAAGGTTTGCCAATAATACCTTTTCTTTATAACATCAATTGTTTTATCTCTTCCCATGTGCCCGTTGTTATCATGAAACTGTAGTAGTACTTCTGGGATTAGATGTGCTGGAATGACTTTTCTTAGTGTCCCTTCTTGTTTACTATCAATATAGTATAGAGCTACATCCGCTGGGTGTACTGTAAAATCTTTACTTTTTGTTGGGTTTTCCTTCACGTATGTGAGCAGCTTAACAATTTCTGCATCTTTCGCTTGTTCTACTCTCATGTCAAACATATCTTGACTTTCTTCTTCTACTTGAGTTGCAGAATCTGAGGTACTTCTTCGACTTGATGAAGTAATTTCATTAATTTTTTTTTTTGCATTATCATCAATCTCTGAGGATGTGCCTTATTTTTTTACTCTATTTGTTTTCACTTCAGTTTCATCATCATATTTAGTCCTGGATAAGAGGTCTGCACAGGTGTTCATTTCGCCTGGGATATGTTCGATAGTGGTGTCGTAGGACTGCAAATTCATTGCCCGTGTCTGTAACTTCTTTGGCTGTTCTTGTGTTTTGGTTAGCCAGTTAACCAGGGGCTGATGATCCGTTCGTATAATGAGTTTGGTTCCTCTGACATAAAAGTCAAACTTTTGTACTGCATAGTGAATAGCATATGCTTCTTTCTCAGTGGTGGTCCACCGTTTTTGTGACTTTGACAATGCGTGGGATAGGAATGCAATGGGTTTCTCATTTGGAATGTTTGGTAGGATGGGTGTTTCATCTTCTAGTACTGGTTGTACCAAACATGCCCCAATTGCGTTATCTGAGGCATCGGCGTATAGTATCATGGGCTGAGAAATGTCTGGATGTCCAAGCAGTGGGATGGTGGTTATGGCATTTTTTAGATACTCAAAGGATCTCTGGCAGTCTTCTGTCCATTTGAAGCGTGCATACTTGCGGGTAAGGGCTATCAAGGGCTCTGCTGCTCTGGAGAAATTGATGATGTGGCGCCTATAGTAACCCACTGTACCAATAAATGAGCGTGTTTGTCTCACCGTCTTGGGGCTAGGCATTTCTCTTATGGCTTTGACTTTATCTTCATCAGGTCTGATGCCATGTCTATTGATGACAAAGCCTAAATATTTTGTTTCTGTCTTTAGAAACTCACACTTCGACAGTTTTAACTTTATTTGGTGATGCCTGAGTCTATCAAACACTGTTTCAACCTTGCGGAGGTGGTCTTCCATCGTGCCTGCGGTATGTATCAGGATATCGTCTATGTATGCCAGGGCAAATGGATGTAGACCCTTTAACACTTCATCCATGAGTGACATATATGTTGCTGGCGATCCTTTTAGACCAAATGGCATAACATTCCAAAAAAAAACTTCCGATATGCGAACAGAATGTGGATTTCTGTTTTGCCTCAGGTGTCATGGGGATGCACCAAAAGCCTGACCTTGCATCAAGTGTGGTAAAGTATGTAGACTTTCCTAACGTCGCAAGTAGATCGTCTATCCTGGGGAGGGGGTAGGAAATGACTTTTGTGATTTTGTTAAGGGCACGGTAGTCACAGCAAAAGCGACTGGAGCCATCTTTCTTTGTTACGATCACTATGGGTGAGGACCATTGGGAGTGGGATCTTTCGATGATTCCTGCCTGTAGCATTTCATTTATAGACCTTTCCACTAGTTCTCTGTTTTTCAAGGGTGTATGATAGGGTTTCATATGTATTGGCTCCTCGGTAGTTGTTTGAATGTCCATTGTGACAGTGTTAGTTCTGCCCAATTCCATGTCGTTTAGTGCGAATACATTTTGGTGCTTTTCTACAAACGTTTTCAAACGTGGCTCATTATCTTCTGTGGCATTCAGGGTTGCAAGTAACTGAGCTATTCTCTCTCTGTGTTTATGATCTGCAACTATATTTCTGGTCTGTCTTGCTGCCTCCGTTTCCTTCCCATAGTATTGGGGCATTTTTCTTACATCTTGTGAAAATCTCTGCTCCTGGTATGTGACCTTCTTTTGTATATTTCTTTGCCATTCGTTGGGCTGTGCTTGGTATTGTCTCCTCTGCCATCTGCTGTGTGCATTTTCATTTGTCACTGCATTTACTGTATATTCATTTCTTATTATATTTCTGGGGAAGTCGTTGTTGTGCCATTTTTTCTGATTATTTCTGCCGTAACTGCGCTTATCCGCGTACGTTACTGTATTTCTTCCGTTTGTGCTATAGGGCTGTCTTCTTTCCCTGGGCGAAAATTTTTCATTCTTTCTATTTCCAACTTTGCTGCTATAGTATCCTCCTGTGGTGGAGTCGTATAAGAATTCTTCCTTTTCTTCGGAACATTCAATTGGTTTTGGGACTTTATCATATCCACCTGTTTTTGAGTTATATTGATACTCCATGGGGCATGTATCTCTGTCTTGTCGCTTTGGATATCCTCCTGGCAAGACAATCTCTGTTTCTCTGTTACTCTGTGATATACAGCACTTCATCTTTTCTCGTGGTGTGCTGGGACGCAAGAATGAGTAATTATAGTCATTTTCATACTGTGCCTTGCTCTTCTTATGTATGGACTGGTTCGTTTCTGCCATCTGGGTAGGGTATGCTGTGGTGTAACATAACTGCGACTGATATTGCTGTCTTTTTCTGCATAAGCCTTATAACTGTTTACTTTCCGTGTACTATGGTTATTTGTATTGCGATTTCGTGCATTATGTCCAGTGGGAGTGGTTGAGACAATTTGTGAATGGTCTCTATTGGTTTTGGTTTGTCTTAACGTTGACGTATCCACTTGTGCTACAATTGTGCCTCTATTTATAGTGGTAGTTTTTCCTGACATATTCAATATCATGATGGGGAAATCTCTAGCCTTCGAGACTTCAGCGATTCCCTCTGTAATTTGTAACAATGGGTCATCAATAATGCTTTCTTCTGCTAGGGGCTGTATTTGGATTGATTGCCCTGGTGTTATGTACTCAGAATTTTTTTAACTCTACCTTTTGCTATGACCAGGGAGTTTGAAGCCACCGTTATGGGAGCTGTAAGCCTTACCAAAGATGCTATGTGGATATCGTCCTGGAGATCTATGTATGTATTGTTGACTTTGATTTTCTGGAGGTCATAGTATATTCGAACTTTGTGTTTGTTAAAAAAATCCCTCCCTAGGATAAGATTTCTAGACATTCCTTTAGTAATGACAAATGGGTGTTCAAAATTTGTTTCGCCTAAGGAAAATTTTAGCCATGCTGTCCCAACTGAATTTAGTCTTTGTCCCATGACTGAAGCTAGGTGTGTTTTGGACGGTTGAAATCGTACTAAGTGTTGGATCCTCTTGAACAGCTGGAACCTAATAAGGCTGATGGATGCTCCTGTATCTACCAGCTCGGGCCTGTCGTGACTCCCTTCCTTTTTCACAACTTCTCCGCCTCCACCGTTTATGCCAAGACGACGATGACTTCCACTTACGAGCAAATGAGATGTTGGATTTCTTCCGTAACAGACTTTATCCAGAATATGTTCTCACCTCTGCTCTCCAACGTGTGCTCCCCATCTCTCGTCTGGAGGCCCTCAAACCTCACCATAAATCCACTTCGGATAGAGTCAAATTAATCTTGACTCATCACTCTCACAGTACTACTGTCAAACAGATCCTTTTCCGCCACCTCCCTATCCTCCAAGCAGAGCCTCTGACCCAAAAAGTATTCAGTGAAGCACCTTTGGTGGCATATAGACGTGACAAGAACTTGAAGGATCTTCTTGTTCACAGCCGTCTCCCAAAGGAGAATGCCACTCACTTTGGCACACTACCCTGTGGTCGGACACGATGCAACACGTGCAAGTATGTCATCTCAACCCAGAAGGTGTCCTTTCCTAAGGCTACGTACACCATCACTAGTAGCTTCACGTGTGAATCGCGAAATGTCATTTATACGATCATATGTAAACGTTGCTGCAAAACCTATATTGGCCAAACAGGCAAACGACTTGGGGACAGATTCAGCCAGCACTTAAATGACATCGCTCAGCAAAAGTCAACACCAGTTGCTATACACTTCAATGGTCCTGACCACCATGGTCCCATCGACATCCAGGTCACAGCGATCCGATCCTGCTCCTCTGACACTGCCAGCCGAGAACAGCTTGAGAACCGTCTTATCCACCTTTGTCTGAGGTCACCCTCTCCTCTCTTGCTCTATTTTACTCTTTCCACTCTTATCCTATTCTTCTATTTGTATGCCATATACATTTTTTTATTTCACATTTATTTATCTCCCACTCATTCTATCCCCTTCTATTTCCAGTCCCCACTTTTATCACGTTGGGTAGTTTATTTTCCGGTTTCGTTTTTTAGTTTCTTAGTATGCATTGTGTACATCCGGCGGCGGAAGTCACTTTCTGTTCAGCCACGCGCTTATCAACAGTCAGCGATTTTGATAGAATTTCGGTTCTTGCCTTCAGGGAAGTACCCAGTTTTTGTTTTATTTAGTTTTTATGTGTCCTATCTAGCCTTCACTTTCTTTCCTTTCCTGACGAAGGCCTTGTGGCCGTAACGTAGACTATTTTCTTTGTCTTTTGTCCTCGTAAGACGAATCATATTTTTTCGATTTTTTTTCAAACCCATCCATCGTATTCCACGTCTTACCGCAGTTCCCCTCCACTTCCTCGATTATATATATATATATATATATATATATATATATATATATATATATATATGTGTATTTTTTGACTGCACCGTGTCTCTGTTATCTCGTATCTCTATCTACCTGTCCTGCTTATCTCCCTGATCCTATCCTATCGCCTTTTCCCAGTATTTTATATCCTATTCACCTATTTATTTTCGTATTTCCCTATTCTTCCTTCATACCTTATAATACCGCAATCTACCCTATTTATTTATTGTTTCAGCGTTTTATATTTTATTTATTTCATATTTTACGTTTTTTATTTTCTGGACGTTTTACTTTTCCCCACTATGCCCTCTCTGAAATATTTCATCAACTCTCTCCGTGTGTCGGTTACCACCAGCTTTAGCTCAATACCTCCTGATATATCCCGTGTCGCTATTGACTTTGCGTTCGTTACTTTCAAGAAAACTAGATTCACCTCTCATCTCCACTTTATTCACACCTGCCTCCACCACAAAATTCTTCCTAATGGATTTTCTTCCAATTTTCATCCATCTGCTGGTACACACAATCCTAGAGAAGAACGTCTCCTACAACGAATTGAGACCAGATGTGGCTTTCAACGTATGCGCTTAGTGGCCGCCAGTCACTCCCGCCTTTTATCAGACCTCAGTGCCCAGCAGACCCAGCTTCTGCTTCGCTTACGTTGTCTCACCTCCAACAACTTCCCTTTCTATTCTATGATACGCACCACTATCCACACACTGAACCGGCAGCTGCATGAGTTCCTTTCCACATCTAAACACCATAAACTATCCCGTCTCATCTCTACCCCCATAGCTACCCCTCCATCCTCCACTCCATCATGCACTCAGGTAGTCTGCATCCCCCCAGATCTACCCCTCTCTGAGGGAGAGCGCTCTGTTCTTAGTAAGGGCCTAAATGTGTTCCTCTTCGTTCGACCCTAGACCAATACAATCTCCTCCAGGATGTTCATCGGTTTCACCGTCGCATGAGGCTGAAGCTCCATTTTAGAGAGAAAGACAGCACTCCGCGGTCTCAGGCTGAATCCGACATCTTAGCACGCTTTTCTGACTCTACTAAACCTCCCTTTACACCTAAACCTGGAGCCTCTCATGCCCTGGACCTGTATATCAAGAACACCATCCATGACATTCAGCAGCTCCGCCCTCGTAGATTGCATTATTCCAATCTCACTTCGGCGGAGTCTGGTGCTCTCTCCCTTCTTTGCCGTAGAGACGACATTGTCATCAAACCGGCTGACAAGGGAGGAGCCATTGTCGTCTTGCAGAAGGACTTGTACCTAAGTGAAGGTAAAAACCAGTTGACCAATGGCTCATTTTACAGGTCCAGGACCAGCGATGCGACTGTCTCTAACAATCACATTGTACACAACACGATTAAACAGCTTATCACTAGTAATGATCTTCCTCCCGAAGCATCTCATCTTAGGATTCATGACAGCTCTTTGGGCAAGCCTGTATTCTACATGCTCCCCAAAATTCACAAGATCGAAAACCCTGGAAGACCTATTGTCTCAGCCTGTTCTTGTCCTACTGAACACATTTCTGACTTCCTCGATAGCATTTTCCAGCCTATCGTTGAGAATCTTCCCCCCTTCATCAAAGACACCAATCACGCTCTCACCACTTTCTCCTCTATCCGACTCCCAGCAGACCACTCCTACCGTCTTTTCTTGCTAGACGTCTGCTCTCTGTATACCTCTATTCCCCACTCTGATGGTCTCCGAGCTCTATAGTTTTTTCTGGACCAACGCACTTGCCCTTCTATATCCACTGTCACTCTTCTCCGTCTTGCTGAACTGGTCCTTCAACTGAATTCCTTTGAATTTCCTTTTATTTCCTGCGAGTGCCTGATAACATACCTTTATATTTGTTTCATATTAATTTACTGTTTACAGGCCTCAGGTTTCCCTCCCTTATTTGTAATAAATGTTTGTACAATACCAAACCTACCCACTATCCTGTTCTCACTGTTCTAGTCTACTATCATTTACTGGACACAGTATTAAGGTCCTAAGGGTCTTGTTGGATTCGGCCTATACTGCTTGATAGAAATACAACAGAAGTGATTGCGTCATTAATAGGCTGAACTGCCCATGGAGGACTTCTGGTGTCGTGTATTGTGGTTCGCACTATTGACCTGCCATTGAAACATCATTTTTTGATGATGCGTAGATGGCGGAGCGGATAGTGTGATTCGCTTGCATGGCTAGGCGGGGTTGTCGCACGGAAGGTCCAGTGTTCAAATCCTGGGTAAGCCACTCATGTCTGTTGTTTTTCTGTTGTCTGGTGTTCTACTTCTTTATTTCCTGCGAGTGCCTGATAACATACCTTTATATTTGTTTCATATTAATTTACTGTTTACAGGCCTCAGGTTTCCCTCCCTTATTTGTAATAAATGTTTGTACAATACCAAACCTACCCACTATCCTGTTCTCACTGTTCTAGTCTACTATCATTTACTGGACACAGTATTAAGGTCCTAAGGGTCTTGTTGGATTCGGCCTATACTGCTTGATAGAAATACAACAGAAGTGATTGCGTCATTAATACGCTGAACTGCCCATGGAGGACTTCTGGTGTCGTGTATTGTGGTTCGCACTATTGGCCTGCCATTGAAACATCATTTTTTGATGATGCGTAGATGGCGGAGCGGATAGTGTGATTCGCTTGCATGGCTAGGCGGGGTTGTCGCACGGAAGGTCCAGTGTTCAAATCCTGGGTAAGCCACTCATGTCTGTTGTTTTTCTGTTGTCTGGTGTTCTACTTCTTTATTTCCTGCGAGTGCCTCCTGATAACATACCTTTATATTTGTTTCATATTAATTTACTGTTTACAGGCCTCAGGTTTCCCTCCCTTATTTGTAATAAATGTTTGTACAATACCAAACCTACCCAATATCCTGTTCTCACTGTTCTAGTCTACTATCATTTACTGGACACAGTATTAAGGTCCTAAGGGTCTTGTTGGATTCGGCCTATACTGCTTGATAGAAATACAACAGAAGTGATTGCGTCATTAATAGGCTGAACTGCCCATGGAGGACTTCTGGTGTCGTGTATTGTGGTTCGCACTATTGACCTGCCATTGAAACATCATTTTTTGATGATGCGTAGATGGCGGAGCGGATAGTGTGATTCGCTTGCATGGCTAGGCGGGGTTGTCGCACGGAAGGTCCAGTGTTCAAATCCTGGGTAAGCCACTCATGTCTGTTGTTTTTCTGTTGTCTGGTGTTCTACTTCTTTATTTCCTGCGAGTGCCTGATAACATACCTTTATATTTGTTTCATATTAATTTACTGTTTACAGGCCTCAGGTTTCCCTCCCTTATTTGTAATAAATGTTTGTACAATACCAAACCTACCCACTATCCTGTTCTCACTGTTCTAGTCTACTATCATTTACTGGACACAGTATTAAGGTCCTAAGGGTCTTGTTGGATTCGGCCTATACTGCTTGATAGAAATACAACAGAAGTGATTGCGTCATTAATAGGCTGAACTGCCCATGGAGGACTTCTGGTGTCGTGTATTGTGGTTCGCACTATTGACCTGCCATTGAAACATCATTTTTTGATGATGCGTAGATGGCGGAGCGGATAGTGTGATTCGCTTGCATGGCTAGGCGGGGTTGTCGCACGGAAGGTCCAGTGTTCAAATCCTGGGTAAGCCACTCATGTCTGTTGTTTTTCTGTTGTCTGGTGTTCTACTTCTTTATTTCCTGCGAGTGCCTGATAACATACCTTTATATTTGTTTCATATTAATTTACTGTTTACAGGCCTCAGGTTTCCCTCCCTTATTTGTAATAAATGTTTGTACAATACCAAACCTACCCACTATCCTGTTCTCACTGTTCTAGTCTACTATCATTTACTGGACACAGTATTAAGGTCCTAAGGGTCTTGTTGGATTCGGCCTATACTGCTTGATAGAAATACAACAGAAGTGATTGCGTCATTAATAGGCTGAACTGCTTATGGAGGACTTCTGGTGTCGTGTATTGTGGTTCGCACTATTGACCTGCCATTGAAACATCATTTTTTGATGATGCGTAGATGGCGGAGCGGATAGTGTGATTCGCTTGCATGGCTAGGCGGGGTTGTCGCACGGAAGGTCCAGTGTTCAAATCCTGGGTAAGCCACTCATGTCTGTTGTTTTTCTGTTGTCTGGTGTTCTACTTCTTTATTTCCTGCGAGTGCCTGATAACATACCTTTATATTTGTTTCATATTAATTTACTGTTTACAGGCCTCAGGTTTCCCTCCCTTATTTGTAATAAACGACTTGGGGACAGATTCAGCCAGCACTTAAATGACAACGCTCACCAAAAGTCAACACCAGTTGCTATACACTTCAATGGTCCTGACCACCATGGTCAAATCGACATCCAGGTCACAGCGATCCGATCCTGCTCCTCTGACACTGCCAGCCGAGAACAGCTTGAGAACCGTCTTATCCACCGCATGGGGTGTCTAAAACCAGCCGGTCTCAACACTTTTCACACCTTTGTCTGAGGTCACCCTCTCCTCTCTTGCTCTATTTTACTCTTTCCACTCTTATCCTATTCTTCTATTTGTATGCCATATACATTTTTTTATTTCACATTTATTTATCTCCCACTCATTCTGTCCCCTTCTATTTCCAGTCCCCACTTTTATCACGTTGGGTAGTTTATTTTCCGGTTTCGTTTTTTAGTTTCTTAGTATGCATTGTGTACATCCGGCGGCGGAAGTCACTTTCTGTTCAGCCACGCGCTTATCAACAGTCAGCGATTTTGATAGAATTTCGGTTCTTGCCTTCAGGGAAGTACCCAGTTTTTGTTTTTTTTTAGTTTTTATGTGTCCTATCTAGCCTTCACTTTCTTTCCTTTCCTGACGAAGGCCTTGTGGCCGTAACGTAGACTGTTTTCTTTGTCTTTTGTCCTCGTAAGACGAATCACCTTTTTTCGATTTTTTTTTTCAAACCCATCCATCTGTATCTACCAGTGCTCTATACTGTTGTCCCTGTATAGCCATGAAGCAGGAACTGGGGTCCGGATGTATTTTAGTTCCATCATGCAGCATTTCTTCATATTGTATTTTTCTGGATGGGCCCACTTGACCATTTCTGTTCTGTGTTGTTTCTTTTGTTTTGGACCATTTTCTGTGATTGTTGCCCTCACTAACGGTCCTGTTTAGTGAGTGGCGCGGCCGTTTCCCTGACGCATGAGGGGTTGAGGTGTGCCTCTGGTATACTGATTTCTGGTGTAATCACGTGGGGGTGGTGCGGGTTGTTGTTGTTGATAACCTCCTCTTCTGAATGGTGCATTATTGTAATTTGCTCTACAGGACTTGTAACCATGTCCGAGCCTACCGCATGTGAAGCATCCGTTTGGATTGACATTATTGACGTCGTTTTGCCTCCGTGTGGGGGGTCTATAATTGCGAGGCCTATCATCTCGTTGTCGTGGGCGAGTCCATTGCCTCCTGGCATGGTCGACTTCCATAGGCTCATGCTCATTATAGTCCCTATATTCTGGTCGGGGTTCCCTACCTACTCTTTGTTGGAACCTTCGGTGAAGATTTTCCTCCTGTATTGCTGCTTGGATTGTTTCAGCAATAGTCTTGGTGTCTTTTCTAATGAGATGCCTTCTGTTATTTTCCGCTCTAAGGCCATCGGCAAATATCCCCACTAACTGTATTTCTACATCAGGTGTGGTAGGGATTTCTCCGCAAAACGCCTCTTCTGCCATATTGAGGAATCTATCTCCAAAAAGTTGTACCGATTCATCTCTTTCCTGTTTCATGCTTCTAAGGACTGACCAAGCATGCATTTTGTCTATGATTTCCCCATATCTCTGGGTGAGCTCTTTTTTTAGGGACTCGTAGGTTTCTGTGGGGTACTGCTGGGACCTCCTTCTTAAAAAATCAGTTCGTAAATCAGAACCTAACAGAGCGATTTTCTTTTTCTCTTCATCCGTTGTTGCCTCTGCTAGTGCCGCAAATTTTTCCATGTCGGACAACCATCTTCTGAATTTTTTCTTATTTCCATCGAACGGCTGAACAATGGATCTAACCTGTGTGAATTTTGCGTAGTTGTCATTTTTCTGTAGGGTTTCAGTAATTTGCCGTTGCGCTATCAGTGTTGGTCCTTCCATATTTTGACTGTCCTGGGGCTGCAGTGGTTGTGCTTGAGCGAATCTGTTTTCCTGTTGCTGCTGCTGTTCTACCCCAAGTTGCTGGAAATTTTCCATTAATTGATCCATCTTCGCTTCTGCTCTTTTATAGAGGACTGGTCACTAGGCAACATATAAGCAATGTGTGCAAATGCAACAAGGTCTTGGATTATCTAGCATGGTCATCATCTCTGCATTTTACTCATAGGTGCAACCTGCAGCCATGAATTCCTTTCTACATGATCAAGGGCTATCTTTCCTTGATATAGAAATATAATAGGAAATGTTATCACTCTACTTACAGATTTCCTGGTGAGAAATAAATGCACAATGTAAACAGGGGATTACTAAATTTGGAAAAAACTTCCTTTAGATTTAGATTTGAAATCCTCAAAATCTGCCGCATAAGAAAATATGCGTCTATCTCTTAGACTTCAGAATTTGCAACTGGCTTCCCGCCGGTACTAGATCGCTTTCCTTCAGCTCAAAATCTAGGTCAGCGTTGCTTCATCTCACGATTGGATAAAAAAGTAATCTACGCTGTTCCCATCCTATAGTCCGTTCCTATGATTAAATTTTAACTAACTTCTATCAACTAAGCTATGGTCTGTATTTGTTATAAAGGAAAATTCCTAAAATGACGCATTCCCTGTCACAATAGCACGCGACACAAGATAAATTTTGAATAGGATGTTTCCGGATAAATTAATTTTGAAATTTGGCGACATCGACTGGCCTCCAAGATCATCAGATTTAACTCTATTAGACTTTTTTAAAGGGGTTTTTTGAAAGGGAAGGTCTATACCAACACGCCACAGACTATTGAGCAACTCAAAGTCAATATTCGAGAGGATATCGCCGCTATACAAGTTGAAACATGCGAAAATGTCATGCAAAATGTGCTCCAAAGGGCGCGCATCTGTATGGCTAGCAGAGACGGCCATTTAAATGATATAGAGTTCCACACATAACTGCCAGGTCTAAATAAAACATACGTAACATAAAATGGCAATTGTTTCACTTTTAGACTAGTTATTCAAAAACAAAATCTACCTGTTCTCGTTGGGACACCATTTTATCTAGTGGCACAAAGTTGCCTCCCATAATAGTGGTTTACGTCGAGGTATGACAGTCATGTTGTACGTGTATATATATATATATATATATATATATATATATATATATATATATATATATATATATATATATATATATATATATATATATATATATATATATATGCATATACATATATGGTTTCTGGTTTGTGAGTAGTGTCTATGACTTATATTACGTGTAGGAGCCGCGCTGGTGTAATGGTTACCACAATGCGCTGGAGGTCGGGTGATCCAGATTCAAGCCCGGGCGAGCTCAGTTGAAGAAGTCTAGTCGACCGGGACTTGGTCAGGATTAATTCGAGCCTGGGCGAAAACATTTGAAGGAGTATTCTGAGCCAATCCAGCTCTAATGTGTACCCTTCGAAGACGGCGGGAAAAAATTACGTTTGCGAGTTGGTAAAGTTTAGAACTGAACGTAAGCTGCGTTCCTGTTCTAGCGACTGTTTGTGGTAATGTGCGATGTCTGCACGAACCGGATGTTGTTGAGTGACCAGACAAGAGCCGCACGTGTTTCCACCGTATGATGCTGGATGGGAGCTCAGCTAGGAAAATAAGTTCCTGATCATGTTTTTATTGTGTACATAATAATCTTGTTTGTTCTAGTCAAGTCATTATATATTTGGTTTATGTATACAAGGACTTAGGTATTATTTTGTGAACGGAATGAACACCACTGACGACCAGGTACACAACAATTTATATATATATATATATATATATATACATATATATATATATATATATATATATATATATATATATATATATATATATATATATATATATACTGAAGCACATTAAAAACGCACCACTATTATATATACTGATGCCGAGAAGCTGGCAAAAAAAAGTGTGGGAATGGATTTTCCCCGTGTTTGCCATGCGGTAGAGAGCGAATGGCTGCTGGAATGGAAAGTGCAAGATTCAACCCATGGGTGTGTGTACAGACTACATGAAAACGATGAAAGTTACACGTGCAACACGATTCTCAACAGCTATGACCCTGAAAATGTGTACGCGTTGTGGCAGTATACTCGGTATAAAAAGGCCGTTGAGACAAAACACCCAGTACATGTGCTTGAAATGCCACGACTATCTGAAAACGACCGCCAACGAGCCATTGGTATGTTGGAGACCGGAATGAGCTCGCGGGCCATTGCCAGAAGGATGAATTGCCACCACAGCACTATTGTACGTCTCAATGAACGTTACGGAACCACTGGCAATGCCCGGGATAGACTTCGGAGTGGCCAACCACGAGTTACTACCCCTGCGCAAGATCGTCATATTGTGCTGAGTCACCTAAGGAATTGACTCTCCCGGCAAGTCAAACAGCAAGAGCAATAGTGGTTAGACATGGGCAAGTCTCTCGAATGACAGTCATACGACGACTCAGAGATACAAGCCTTACTGCAAGACGACCTTATGTTGGGCCAAACTTGACTCACAGACATCGTTAGCAGCGCCTGCAATGGGCAGAGCAACATATCAGATGGACTAGATTGCAGTTGAATGCTGTCCTATTCACAGACGAGAACAGATTCAACATATCCTTTGCAGATGGACGTATGCGGATTTAGCGACGGTGTGAAGAGCGCTTTGCAGATTGCTGTGTCAACCGATTTCAAGGTGGCAGTATTCACATTTGGGGAGGATTCAGTTTTCACCATCGCTTGCCTCTTCAGGACTTCCGTGGAAATGTTAATGCTGTGACATATCGAGATGAGGTTCTGGATGCACTGGTTGCTCCTGCGTTCACAATTTATCTAGACTTGCAGCTTCTCCAGCAGGATAACGCACGTGCATTTTTTTGTATTTTTGGTTTTCTCCCTTGCCTGCACAGAATGCAATGAATTTCATAACAATCAAATGTACAAATTAATGACCAGCATGGATTCATAGGAAAATGAATAAAGATTCCAAATATGTAAACATGTACACACTTATATTTACATTTCACACTCTGTTCCTGGATTATACAGGTGGTGCGTTTTTAATGTGCTTCAGTATATATATATATATATATATATATATATATATATATATATATATATATATATATATATATATATATATATATATATATATATATATATATATATATATATATATATATATATATATATATATATATATATATATATATATATATATATATATATATATATATATATAATTTAACAAATATATTTAAATAGTCGTGTACATTAGTCCCGTTGTGTGACTAACTTGTATCACTCGCACTGTCTGTGATAAACATGTATATATAAGTAGAATCCTTTCTTGGAGACGTTGGGGACTCTTTTATTAGTCGAGATGTTAGAGATAGCACTTTATGTTGCGAGGATCCATAATCAACTCGTCATGATTTCTTAGATATCACAATCCTTAGATATCATTATCATCTCGAATGGGTCTATTTATTTTTTTTTAATGAGCTGAATTCGGAAAACCTTATTGATACTATTCCATAGGCGATACCTATTCAGACACCCATCTATATTCGTAGCGTGCGACACTCAGAAAGTACAATAAGACAACATGAGGATCTTCATGATCACAACAGTGTTGCCGTTTAGCTCTGTTGCTGTTAGACTATTGTTACTGGGGGCTGGTTTGGTTCCCTAGTCGTTGCGAGAGTTTGCTGGTTTATACTGGCTCTTCTATTTATGTTTACATCTATTTATCCATTGTCTTTTCTCAGTAAATTATGTGATCGTGCTCTTGATGGAAAAGTACGCGAAGGTGGGATAGAATATTGTCAACTTCATAATATAATTAAATTCCAACGTTAGAGACTTGATAAGTCCTTTCTCGAGTCCACATACATTTATTATATCGATTCCATACACGAACAGTTTACACATGGTCATCATGAAGAATTATACATAATAAGTTGCAGTTCATACTTCATATATTATTCCTTTACAAATCAGTCCTTTGTCTCCTAGCTTGAAAACATAGTAGTCAGAACCGCATAACTGTATGCACGCGTGGTTGGAAAATCCAATACACCGACAGTGAGATTATGCGTCTGGCATTAGTATAACTAAAGCGGACTGTAAATTCACGTTGACAAGGTTTAGTCAATTACTAACCTGTAACTTCGTCTTTCTTCATTATCACATTGGACTGACCCAGGTCCATTATTTAATACAATATAATTATGCGGCAATACCTGCCCGGCACTATAACATTTCAAGGACACGTCTTCTCGGTTCGACGGTCGTCTAGAAAAGGGTTTCGTCTCTTGGTCACCGTGCGTGACTACTAACGCTGAAACGTCACAGCGTTCACTAGACTAATAATATTTTTACATTACATTACACGTTGTAACCCCTAAAATCGCATGCTGCTAACCTCTAGCAGACCATGCCAATTAATCTGCCGTAACAATTCCCTGTCCACTGGGGGAAAAAAAATCTATTAGATAGATTTTTTTTTTCAAAAACCTATCTGAATGAATATCAAAAACAAATTTAACAATATCGAAAAATTTAACCAACAATGCGGCATATGGACTACGATGTTCTGTCTAGAACAGTGTCGTGGTCATGTCGACTTACTAACAGTCATCTAATATATTAATCATCATATTATACATAAATGTTATACATAAATGGCTAATGTTGATATCTAATTAAATAATTAACTTAAAATATGTCGCAATGAACTGTCATGTCAGACTAATCTAACGAGTTAAAATTAAATTAATTAATTATATTGAGTGTGTAATAAAAATAAAGTTATTGAAAATCTAATGTAAGAGAAATGAAAGGATATGTTAAGGAGAGAAATAAATAAATGAAGAATAAAGTAGCGAAAGAAAGTAATGTATAAATTTAACTTAATTATGTGTGTTGGACATCAATTAAGTGTAGTATTAAGTTGTTAAAACCTATCTAACTAATTTAAACAATAATATAGTATGTAATGTATCAACCTAATTAATAAACATAATAGTTACATACAATAACATTATCTAAGAATCATGTGAGATCTTATTTTTTTCTTCTTTTAAAAATTTTTTCCTTCTTCAAATTTCATTTCATTTTTTTCATATTTATCTCACCTTTTATTTTATTTTCCATTATTTTAACGTAATTAATTAAAATTAATTAAAGTTGGATATGATGATCCATACGTAGGCTTGATCCTTGTGAATTCCGATTAACAAACAAATATTTAAGTGTTTCAGTTCATAAGAATCGAAGTTATTGACAATAGTTCATGTCGTATACTGAGTTACTTTGATAGTGTTTTCTATTATTTTCACTTGATGCAAGGAAATGTGTCCAATAGTTTTGTCATAAATGAAATCCACACAAAGTTCTGGCGTAAATACGACCATAGTGTCACTTGATTTCGTTCATTTCATGTATTTAGTGAGCGTATACGTTTATTGTAGGCAATGGTTCATGTCTATGTAGAACCGCTATTGTAGTGTTATGTCTCTTGAGTAAGTATCTGTGACGTTACTATAGTTAAGGATTTGACATCAGTAGGATTTCGAGATAGAGCATCGGCCAGGACGTTATCTGATCCTGTGATGTATTCTATTGAAAAGTCAAAAGGTTGAATGAGAATAGCGAATCTGGTGAGCGTGTGGACTTTTATGATTCGCCCGTCGTAGTGATGCTACGGCCCTCTGATCAGTTTGTACTACGAAAAAGGCTCCAAGTAAAAATTTCTCAAGTTTCGTTATCGCCCAGACGACGGCTAAAAGTTCGCGGTCGACAGTGGAGTATTTGACTTCTGGTGGTTTCAGTTTCCGTGACACGTACAAGTTTGGATGGAGGATGTCGTCATGGTATTGGAGCAAACATGCGCCATTTCCGTAGTTACTCGCATCTGTGCGGAGAATACACTTTTTGGAAGCATCAACTAGTCTCAAAATAGGTGGGTTTGAAAAGATGTTAATAATATTAAGGTATACATTATTACACTCATTAGTCCATGTCACCCTCACTGGCATGTCCTTCCTCAGTAATGAGGACAATACAGCCGTGATGGATGACAAGTTAGGTACGAATCTACTGTAATATTGGACTAGACCTAACAAGCTTCTAACCTGTTTCTTCGTTGAGGAACGGAAATGTTTAAAATTTTTTAAACTGTACTGGGTAGTGTTCGGATATATCCTGCTCCAATAATGTGACCCAAAAAAGTTATTTCGTGAAACGCTACTTGTAATTTTGTGGGTTTAGCAGTTAAATTGTTATTTCTTAATGTATCCAAAACGTATTCGAGACCCAAAAAATGTTCCTCAAAAAAAGAACTAAATAAGCATATGTTGTCTATGTATGTAATAATGTCTGGTCTACCTGAAAAAATGTGTCGCATCATGCGAACAAAGGTAGCTGGAGCGTTAACAAGCCCAAAAGGCATCACATTCCACTGGTATAGACCTAGTGGAGTTGAAAACGCTGTGTAGTATTTAGCTTTTTCGGTTAGTGGTATCTGCCAATAACCTTTAGTTAAGTCTATCTTAGTGAATATAGTTGCTGTCGATAGACGTGGCAGTAAGTCATCGAGAAGTGGATGTGGTTCGCTATCAACTATCGTTTGTGCATTTAATTTTCTATAGTCGACGCATAGTCTAATGTTATTGTCCTTCTTTCGGACAATAACTAATGGAGAAGAAAATGGGGAATTACTAGTTTCAATAATTCCTAAAGATAACATCTGTTCAAGTTCCTTAGTAGTTTTAGTAAGAAAGTGTAGAGGAACAGAATATGGATGTACCCGAATTGGAGTATCATCATTAAGAGTGATGTCATGACTAATGACTGATGTGCGACCTGGAACGTCGGTCAACACATCTTGGTAAGATTGTAGAAGTTCAGCAATCTGTTGATGCTGTTGCGGTGTAACCGACGAAGAGATGGTTACGTCCCGCCAAGATTCACTAGGCTGTACTACAGGTACAGGTAATGCTAACTGTACCTCAGGAAAAGATGATTCTTCTTCCTGGATAACAGACAAATTAGAATAGTGATATCTAGGTACGAAAGTGTCATCTAGTTCATGAAAAATAGCTTGTAGATGTTCAGGTCGAGTATGAAATTGCTTGAGCATATTTATGTGAAATATTTTGTGATGTCCCTTAATGTCCAGGACATAATCAACATCAGAAATCTTATTGATAACCTGGTAAGGACCGTTCCACGAGATTAGTAGTTTATTATTGTTATGTGGCAATAACACATAAGCTTGATCTCCTGGAAATAATTGACGTAATCGTCTATTACTGTTTTGGAAAGTTATAGCTTTCTCTTTAGCAGCCTCAGATGAAGCTGTTGCCATTTTACAGGCATCAATAATGGTATTCCGGAGATTAATTACATACTCATAGTATGACTGGGTATCTTGAGTCATCTCGGAGTCTATCAATAAGTCTTTTATTAGTCCCATAGGACCTCTTGGTGGAGCGCCAAAGACTAGTTGAAATGGAGAGAAGCCAGTTTGTTCATGTGGCACCTCTCGATAAGCGAATAACACAGCTGGTAGTACTCTGTCCCAGTCCTGTGGATGGTTAACTGTAACTTTATGTAACATTTGTTTGAGTGTGCGGTTAAGTCTTTCTACAGCACCATTACTCATTGGGTGATAAATGCTGCTGAGATTTCTATCTATTTGCCAAGTCATCATTACCTCCGTCATAGTCTCAGATATAAATTGAGAACCATGATCTGACAAAAGTTTTCTAGGAAAACCTACTCTAGAAAAGATCAGGTGTAGTGCATCAGCTACATCTGTGGTGGTGGTTGTTTTCAATGGGATGGCTTCTGGCCATCGTGTGCATAAATCGATGCACGTGAGAATAAATCTATGTCCTCTGGCTGATGGTAAAAGTGGGCCAATGATATCAATGGCCATTTTGTCAAAAGGTCTCACAGATATGTCACAAGCCTGAATAGGCGCCGTGTGAATGGCTCCTCGTGCTTTCACTTCTTGGCATATCGTACAGGAGCGTACGTACTGTGAAATATCTCGTGATACTCCCGGCCAAAAAAAAGAAGATAATACTCGCGAACGTGTACGAGTATAACCCATGTGACCTGCACACTTAGAATCATGTGCGTGTTGAAGTATGTACTGTCTAAAAGCAAAAGGTACCATGACTTGTTGTCTTATCTGAGTTTTATCCATAAAACATCTTAATAAGATGTCATTTTTAATACTAAACCAATGACTATTATTTTTGTTCATAGCAAGATTGTCAACTTTGTTGACCAGTGTAAAAAATTTTGTTAGTGACCTGTCTTCCCTCTGTTTTGCAGCAAAGGATACTCGGTCAATAGCAGAATGAATCTCGATACTTTCATGATCGTCTGTTTCCTTGTTTTCAGTGTCCATAGTCTCTAATTGTTTCGTATGTGCTCTGGTTATTGCTGCATTTCCGATGCATAGATTATTTTTTTCCCATTCAATGATCTCTTCTGATGTGCAATCTTTACTTCCGTGTATGCATCCCACCATAAGGTCGGCAATTGGGTTTCTTAACATTCATGCTTTAACGTTACCTGTGAAAAAAGGTGTATCAATATAGATAATAGCTGTTGGATAACATTCTATGGTTCCACCAAAGGTCATACACCTGACATGTTCTCCAGTTGCACAATTCGGATGAACAAGTGTCTGACGGATTCCGATCGTGGTCGATCCCGAATCTCTTAAAACTGAGACGATGGATCCATTAAATTTTCCTCTGTTGAAGATCAGCGAGCCTGTTCCGTCATTGACTGCTAGACTGACTTCTGGTAGAATGTGTCCGCAGTTCAGAACTGTCTCTTTTGCTTTCTAAAATATAAGATTACATGTTGGGCAACTATTTGCCACGTTATAATTCATTGCAAAACAAGTAGACGAAGACTGTATTTTGTTATCAGTAGGTGAACTCTGAACCCCAGGGGCTGTAGCAGTAGTAACGGCTGCCCCTGTATTATGGTTATAATTTGTCGATCTACGAGAATGAGAACGATGACGAGAATAATCAGTTGAATTATCCCGTTGTCCTCTATTGTAACTGTTATCTCGATGTCTCGAGTTATAATTATCGCTATTGTTCCACTTGTTACCATTATTATAATTATGTGACCGATTATAACTTGAGTTACGTGGATTACCGTTGTATCTGTAATGAGGTGAATAATTTCTGTTTTGTGGTCTTACTCTATTAAAGTTATTGTTAAAGTTATTATGTCCCTTATGAAAATTAATGTCATAGTTTCCCTTGAACCTACCTCTGTCCATACTGTGTGTTCTAGGTTTGTTATTACTATGATATGCCATATTGGAGGCTACAGGAAGAGGTTCTCTTATCAATGAGCCAGAAATGTTAGTATTCGGATGAGCAATGCAGTAATTTAAAGAAATTTTTTCTAACTCATCAATAGTTTCAGGTTTCCGTTCTTGCAGATAAGCAAAGAACGGTGGGCTGACAGAAGATAACACTTTATCCCTCAATAACAAGTCAACTAATTTGTCGTAAGATTTGTTGACACCTGCCAGTTCAACCCATCTGTTAAAAGTATTGCGTATGTTAGCAATAAAACCTGTAAAATCTTTATTATTATCTGGCAACAAACTTTTAAAACGTAATCTACATGCCTCTTCGTTCAAGTGGAAACGACGTAATAACAACGTCTTAATGGCCTCATAGTCTGTTGCTAATGTTGGATCTATATTTTGTGCTGCACTTGCAGGTTCGCCATCCAGAAATTCTTTAAGTTTGAGTGCCCATGCAGTTTTGTCAAGGTTATTGACCTTACATATATCCTCAAAGCGCGCCAGCCATGATGATAAATCATCCCCGTGTAATCTGAAAGGTGGTAGTTTAAAGTAATAATTGCCTTTAAGTCGGTTGGAAAAAGGTCCAGATTGAGCATTATCATTTTGGCCTGCTGCAACACCCTGCGAATTAAGTTTTGCTGTTTCCAATTTAAGACGTTGCAATTCCATTTCTTGCTGCAATATGATTTCCTGTCGCTTCAATTTATTCTCTTCTTCAATCCGTAGGATTTCATCTCTTGCCACCTTTCTTTCTTCTTCTTGTCTTAATTCTTCTCTCTCTGCTTTAGCAATAGCTTTCCTTTCAGCCTTTTCTGCCTTATGGTTCGCAAGTTGTTGTTCCGCAAATTCAAGGAGTGCATCTCCCTTTTTATTACAATCTTTTCCAATTTTAATGAAATGATCCAAGGTAAGCATTTTTGAAGTTGAATTATTTAAGTATTTAATTACTTATGTCTAGTAATCACCAATAGAATCTATGTAGATAATTGTAATTACTCAACGAATGAATAATCAATCCAAGAAATTGCAATATTACTGTACTATTATTTATAAGTTTAACAAATCTATAATATTTTGTAAAAATATTATATATATACCCACTAATATCTATCATAAATAGTTATGATAGTTAGTTATATAAGGTGCTGAAATTATATCATGCACTTAATATTAGTATTCAATAATTATGTGTTATATCCTAAAATAATTAGGTTATTTAATCTTAATAGTTATTAAGTTCACACTGTAGTACTGAGAAAATGTACTAATTAGCATTAAATTTGTCTTAATATGTTATAAAGTTTTAATAATTAATCATTATATATTATGCCATAATCATGAGATATAAAGTGCATTGCCCATTTCTTGGACTACCACTGCAAATTGGTGCAAAGTCCCCAATTCCTCATTAAAACTCATAAAAATTTAATCATATTAATCTACAATCTTATTAATGACTAAATTATAGCATTAATATTAACTTATAAATGGATGAGATGAAGACAAACAATACAATGGGTTAACCAAGGATTACAGAACAGTATTACCACAAGACAAAGACATTTTCACAATAAAACTGCATTAATAAATAAGGTGACTAAACCGGAAGTGAGAGCTTAAAGAATGAACTGAATAGATAATTAACCTGTGTAAACAAAAACTAGTGACGTATACATGGACTCGTTAACGATTGTAAAAAAAAAAATTAAAATGAATGATAGTAAGGTCAGAAAAAACGATAAAGATGACAAACATGATTACTGAAATGAATAAAAATTGAAACTAAATACACTAAAATACGCCAATTATAACTTGACCGGACATCTAACATGCAAGTCAATTAATTGCTATTACGAACGAACGAAAATCATTGGAAGGTCGTCGATGGGTTCTTCGTTAAAAGCAATTAACTAACGGCCTTAAGGAACATTCAGAATGAATATCGGCATCCTCAGAGCCATGTTATTCATTCCAAACCGCCGCACCAACCTCCCACAAATAAAGGACAACATCAACGGACAAAAAGAAACAGATATAACATCGATAAACAATTAATAGAGAGGACATGCCTGCAAAATGACATGGACTCATTAGTGTGTTAATGAACGACAATCGTCCTAGGTCTAAACTTATCTTTAGAAGGCTCCGGCGATGTCAAATTCGTCAACGGACTAGACTAGTGCCTAGTACTGTTTGCTCATGATTGGCTGATCACAGTATTCTCTTGTCTGGTCTTCTTGATTAAGCAAATATTAATCAAAACTGGAATGAGTTGACGGTTGTTCCTTTCGAAGCGCGGCATCTACGCATGATGTAGTGACGTCAGATTTGCATTGCGTAGTCATGTGTTCAACGTAGTATTATGCAAATCATGTGACTTGCTTGTAATGGTAAACAGTTGGCAACACATGTAAACAAGAAAATCTTTTTCTTCTTCCTTCGTCCACCACTATGGCCCACCACTGTTGCCGTTTAGCTCTGTTGCTGTTAGACTATTGTTACTGGGGGCTGGTTTGGTTCCCTAGTCGTTGCGAGAGTTTGCTGGTTTATACTGGCTCTTCTATTTACGTTTACATCTATTTATCCATTGTCTTTTCTCAGTAAATTATGTGATCGTGCTCTTGATGGAAAAGTACGCGAAGGTGGGATAGAATATTGTCAACTTCATAATATAATTAAATTTCAACGTTAGAGACTTGATAAGTCCTTTCTCGAGTCCACATACATTTATTATATCGATTCCATACACGAACAGTTTACACATGGTCATCATGAAGAATTATACATAATAAGTTGCAGTTCATACTTCATATATTATTCCTTTACAAATCAGTCCTTTGTCTCCTAGCTTGAAAACATAGTAGTCAGAACCGCATAACTGTATGCACGCGTGGTTGGAAAATCCAATACACCGACAGTGAGATTATGCGTCTGGCATTAGTATAACTAAAGCGGACTGTAAATTCACGTTGACAAGGTTTAGTCAATTACTAACCTGTAACTTCGTCTTTCTTCATTATCACATTGGACTGACCCAGGTCCATTATTTAATACAATATAATTATGCGGCAATACCTGCCCGGCACTATAACATTTCAAGGACACGTCTTCTCGGTTCGACGGTCGTCTAGAAAAGGGTTTCGTCTCTTGGTCACCGTGCGTGACTACTAACGCTGAAACGTCACAGCGTTCACTAGACTAATAATATTTTTACATTACTTTACACGTTGTAACCCCTAAAATCGCATGCTGCTAACCTCTAGCAGACCATGCCAATTAATCTGCCGTAACAAACAGTAAGGCATCTTTATTATTTTTGACAACATTCCGTTTACTGAGGGGAATGCATACAATTTTCTCCATATAACTCTGAATTATTGGTGACCTTGTTTTCTTTTTTAACTGAGAATTTTCATCCTTTCATTTTGTTATCCATTTTTTTTATTATTCCTATTTTTACGGCATCTTTTTAATATTTAAGATAATTCACTTTTCGTAATTACTGTGCTGTGTTTAGCAGGTGATGAAATGTTTACACAGTGACATCCTTGGTTATTTATGATTTAATTGTGTCTTAGATCTGGATTGTGCGCACGATGATAATGAATTAACATAGTACACACGCAGACACCACTCACACACAAGGTCAATGCACATAAAGATCTCTTTGCTTGCCGTTCAAGTGATAAGGGAGGCAACTTAAAGACAAGCGTACCAATTATTTTACAAAACAAGTAACAAGTTTATTTAAAACGTATCTTTTTGAAATTATTATTTCCAGAAAATCTTATAATTACATAAATTGGACAATGTACGCTATTTTAACAGTATAAATATAATATTTAATATATTTTAGTTATGAAAATTTTAATTATTTTAATCAATAAAAGAACACATTATGTGCTTGACGCACATGTCGGTCAAGTCAAAACATGTGGTCTCTGTAACCTCTTAATGGTAATACATTCTCACAACTGACAATTTCTGTACTTGACAAAATGCAGTTAAAAACAAATAATAAATTGCAATTTGCTGGATGTTTCCTGTACCACAGGTGGGGCTAAAGTTTACTGTCCCGAGTTCTATAGCCCATTGCGGTTGTTCCACAGTCAGCATGATGCCTTTGGTGCAGTTACACTGAGCCTCTTCAGTGCATTTGTTCTTGACTGTCCCCTCAACCTCAACAGTTTCAATACATCATACACTGAAGCAGCACGATCCATCTTGCACTCACTTTAACAGCCATGACCCTTACAGTGAATCCATCGTGTCACAGGTCCTCGGCCAGATCATTATACTTGGCCAATTTGAACGAATGTTGCTCGTCCAATCTGGATTCAAATGGCACGGTCAGTTCAATCATTATAACCTGATGCGATGATGAAGAATGCTGCACTATGTCTGGCCGTCTTCGAGATTTTCTGATATTCTCTGGAAAAGCCCCTAGCCCAGGTAGGTCTACCGTCATCTCCCAGTCATTTGCACAGTCAAGAAGAGATGGTAAACTGCTAGTACAGTCATTGAAACAGTCGTTACTGATAAACACAACGTTAAGGATGTACAACGATTTCATTGACGTACTTTTCGTCATTTACAAGAATGTCTTCTTACTATTAAGAGATGTTTGACCTGTCAGAGACTAAATTTATTGATGTCTGTTGATATTTACTGTTGTGTGTAGTAAATGTTGGTAAATGTAATGAGACACTTCTGGCTGTCAAACATCCTTACATAATAAAGCATAATCACGAAGCCTGAACACACTGGATCCAACTCGACACGTTTTAATAAACCATGTTATTAGAAGCAGAAATACAGAAAAGAGGAAGTTAGCATAAAAGCAAGTAACTTTAGTAGGAAACAAAGTAACCATGGATATATATATATAAAGTTAGTTGCTTATCCTTTACAGGACGTGGCAATCAACCCCAGCTTTTATTGGCTGTTTTTGATTTTTCTATGCAATTTTTTCATTCAGTAGTTTGCCATTGCTTTCTGAACGGTACGGCGCTTATACCATTGTTAAAAATCCACACACAGTGATCTGCTACCACACCGCCTGCAGCAGGTTTCGAACCGGGTATATCATCTCATCTCATCTCATAATCGTAACCTCATCTACCCCGTGAAACGAGATGTAGAGGGGACCCAAGTGCACAAGGCCCATGGGCGGGACATGTAATCGAAGTGACTTGGCAAACAGGTGATTAGCCCATTGTGCCCACCTGGTATATCTGGATTATAAAATTGCGTTCATATCCATTAGGCCACAGACGCCGACATATATATACCCTTCAAAAGAAGTTAAGGACCATTTTTATTAAGGGCGCAAAGTGAAATGAAAATGAACAATAAATTCACAGCACTTCAAAATATAACATGACAAGCTTATCAGTGACAATTAACACTATTTTCGTGCAAGCCTCTGAGCGACCTTTCGGACAGTAAGACCTTCCTGCAACCACGCAATGGCTCTTCCTTTATCCACAACACTCAGCTTTCGTCGTTGAGGCATATTGTTGTGCAATGGTTATGCAGCACTTGTGTTGCTTATAAAGACAATTTTGTGAGTACAGCTCAAGACCAACACTATAGTCTCCCACATGCATCACGCATTTTTGGAATAGCAGGTATTTTTTTCATGTTCAGACATCATTAAAAACACCCACATTTTGGTGTCTCAGCAGCATTTTTTCAGCGTGCTTGCTGAGCTGAACACTAGCCACACGGTATGCTGGTGGCCCACGCAGCACGTGTTGAATGTTTGTCGTTCGACAAAAATCAATGTCAGATTAATTGCTTATGAAATATAATTTTTATTATTTTTGGGTCATTTTCACCTACTGGTCCTTAACTTCTTTTGAAGGATATATATATATATATATATATATATATATATATATATATATATATATATATATATATATATATATATATATATATATATATATATATATATATATATATATATATATATATACATATACAAACGACCCCATCAACAATTCATATCATGGATACGTTGATAATCGGCTTATTTGATATAGACCAGGGTTTCTCAACCGAGGTTCTACAGTACCCTAGGATTCCAGAGAGAGGTCGATAGGGGTTCAGTGAGAGATTGGGAATGAAAAAAAAAAGTTAAATTTTTGCGTCTGCCAATGTTAGCGCACGCAGTGGTGGACAGTGACTGCCAATGTAAGCGCACGCAGTGGTGGATAGTGACTGAGCCCGCTCTATTTTTATTCTTATTGCTTTGGCCTATAGTTTTTAGTAGCTTTACAATTCAACATCGCAATACATGTTCATGTTGTAACTAACAAAATTAAAATCAATTTACAACCTTTATTTAAATTAAATGTACCGTGCCTGCAGAAGACAAATTACATTACATTTTGGTTTTTGCCAGTTTTAAAGAATGGTTGGCTTAAAACTCATTTTTAGTTTTAAATATGAAAGAAGCGAGCGGCGCTGGTGTAATGGTTACCACATTGCGCTGACGATCAGGTGTTCAAGGTTGAAGTCCGAACGTAGGCTGAAGGAGTGTCATCGACAAGGATTTTGACTGAATAACCTGAACGGCTCCTGAGATAAACCCACTGTGTATGGGAAGGAGCAAAGCGCCTGACCGGGTTGGAAGGACAGTCCACCGGCTCCGCAGCCTCGCAATGACATGTCATGGGCCGAAGGACTGAAAGCCCAAGTGCCGCTGGTTAAGAAAAAAATGGTAAAGACTACTCTTGCAGATATCCATATTTAATTAGCAACTTACAGAATAGAAATTTGTGATCAGACTTTTAGGCCCACTTGAAAAGAATTTAAATAAAAAAGTAGTGTCACAGGATAGACATTCGCCGAAATATTAAATTGGTCACGTTGGAGAGTGGCTACGCTGTTAGAATAAACAACCGGTCTGGTCAGTTGAGCCAGAACGGAAGAGGATATAAAACTTTTGGGCGCAAATAATTCTACGAGATGTCTACCGTCCCGTGAGGACATGGTCCCTTGGTCAGCGGTGTTGCTGGGATTATGTGAATGCCAAATTCGTTTATATTTCTTGCCGATTTTCAGGTGGTCAGGATTATTTGGTATACTTCTAGAATGTTGGTTTAAGTTCTAGTGGTTTGTCCTGGATATTATTTACGTTAAGTATCTTGCATTCATATATTGCCTTGCTTCAGTACAGGGCTTAGCAAGTGAGCGAAAGTCATTGTGTAGTCACTGGATAGATTATGTCGGTGATTATGTTACTGCTATATTAAGCTGTTGATTATGGCAAGTAGTTTTGGTATTTCCATTGCATCGTTATTCTATGTGCATTATTAGCCGTATGTGGCTTCTGTGTGTGTGCAATATTCATTAAAGAGACCAAACCTGCGTCAGGTGTTATTGCATTATTCATGTCAGCTATTGTGTACTGTGGTCTTACCTTTAGACAGCGGGCTAAGAGTCTAGTTTCAGGATGCATTAAATCCATAGTACCAGTAGAGAGTATATTCTGACAAGTAGGAAATTTTAAAAAGGAGAAACTAAAGTTTCTTCTACATACACAACTAACATGGCATTAGAGATGATATTCTTTGAGAGGTGGAGGAACCACGCAAAAAGAGTAGGCTAGCAAGTTAACAAAAAGTAACAGATACACAGAAAAAGATCATTATCTACGCTAAACAGCGGTGTCAATTATTGGATTACTAGCAATAACCCGTACCCGTTAACTTTGACAGGTTATTCATTATAGTGTGTTGTTTCTGTTACATGTATTACAGACGGTACTCTCATTACTGTGGTCATTTCATTGCAGGCGACCGTCATTAGATATCTGTAGTGAAAATTATATGAAAGTATTATATATGAAGACATGGAGTACACTAAACAGTTGAGTAAAGAAATTTGTTAAAAAAATGTCTTTACTGAACTGTTTTTCCCATGCTGTTTAATAATATTCCATAAACGCCTACAAATAAATGTTGCTGAAACGATTTCCCATATAAAGTCAAATTGTGAACGTCTTCCTGGTGCCATTACTTCCATAGAGAAGTCAGCAGTTCTATTAGTGGATCAGATAGATTTGATGAAGAAAATCGTTAATGATTTGGACATTGTCAATGGAGACGTGGGTAAAGCTGTGCAAAAGATAATTGAGCCAGTTTCGAAATAACAAATATAATAAGTATGAAAATTTATGCTTGATTTCAGATGTGTTAACTTTTCCATTGTTGCATTTTCAGAGGACTTAGAACCGGTTCAAACAGTTAACTTCAAGTATGCTCCGGTCGTATATTGTATATTGGGGCAACTGCAACAGTAGTTTTCGCCCGAAATAGCCTATGAAATATTATGAAGAAGATCTCCAGAACATGGCTCGTTAAGAAAGAATAGAGACCTTTTCGGGATAAGGGCAAGAAGAAGAAAATGCAAATGCTTTACACTTGAACGTATTTTCTATTGAAGTATGGAATGCGTTCTGTTTCCCCGCGACCTTAGCTTCTGCCCTTAGATCCCGTAACAGAATAAGCCCGACCTCATCTGTAAGTAAATATTTAACACAGACAGCACGAATGATACATTAACGAACTAGATAATGATCAAACGATTATTGGGTTTATTAATTAAATATCTACACATATAGGGTACGTAGTAATCAGAACGTGATGATGGTGAATGACGATTCACACAAAAACACACAGATGAGATATTAATATTGTAGTTAGTTAACTAGAAGAATAAACTTAATGTGAAGCGAAATGATGATATGATATAATACTTGCTACCAAAATTATGAGTATTCTACACAGTCCATGTGTCTATAAATGCTTTACCCGGGTAGGATGATTCACATGTATGCATAGAATGTTCAATGTAGTTATAGGTTATGTTGAGTGGGTTATCTCAAAGACGAGGACGTTCTGATGAGAACTGTTGTGGTACTGCGAACGTTGACGATATACAGTCCTTCAATGTTTGACAATATCACTGTAGTGTTGATAACAAGTTGACAGGTGTCGTATGAACAATGTCAGTTTCCTAATCTCCGAACGGTACTGGCCATACTGGAGATTTTCACGGAATGATGTTGGTATGTAACTCATCAACTTGAGTGTTGTGACGGGTAAGGTGTATGTGGGTGGATGTAGAAAGTCAGACAACACTTACACACCACTCGTCTAGCTCACTGTCTAAGGAGTAGCTCCAACAACTATATCAATCTCCGTGAATATATAATATCACAAATAAGTCACAATGGGCGCAGGGCCATTACAAATATTGGAAACACAACAAATCCCGAGTATTCTACAATCACTCTTATTCTCGGAATATCTACAGCCACAAAATAGGCTACTTCATAAATCCACTGCACAACTCTGACCCTCTCTACTCGCGCACTACTATAGACATCCACCCTTCGCTTCTCTACGCTCTTCGCTGTCTCCTGTCTACTGTCTGCTTATCTACTGACTCAACTCTCTACTGACTTCACACACATCTAACCCAACACACTACTCTCTCTGACTGTCCTCCTTCACCCGCACTCGCCAAACGCGTGAAAACCTTCCACACTTCACTGAGCTTCATTCACGGATGACTAAAGCCAGTAGCTTGTCTTAAGCAATGCTCACAACATTGCTTGTTACTAAAATATTACAAGGCAAGCATTCGCAACTCACAACAACTCAAATGACTAATAAACTCCCGCTGGAGCATGGGAGCATTCATACATACAAAATACCCCCAAAACACTCCGTGACATCCACCCCTTTCCCCATGTGAAAAACCGGGGTTTTTCACCAAGGAGACATAGACGGGAGTTCTGTACATCCTCAACCTCAAATAACATCATCAAAGTAAATAATGCTTCCATTAACCATATCAAACTTCACAATAATAGCATTACAATTATTATCACGACAATCAAATTAAATATTTCTAACATTAAATAAAATTCATTTTTACATCAGAGAAATGCATGCATAATCTACAAATTTCATGTCAGGTCATCAAAATACACAAAGAAAACTACATGCAAGAATGCTTAATCAATATCCGCTCGTCTGGTATCTTGTCCTACTAGTAACATCAAACTGTTGTAGAGTTAATGTACACCTGGTTAGCCAGTTGCTTGGTGACTTGGCAGATTGCAGAAAACTCGTTGCAACCACGTATGACCAATGCCGAAGCATCTGTCCTGAGAAAAATTTTTTTTGTCTAAATCAGAAAGCAACAAAAGTTGACTACTGGCAAAAATCTTTTCAAATTTTATCTAAGTCACCTTGACACTTACTTGTACAGATCACTCTATTAGGCCTTCCATTCCGAGTTAGTAATGTTAGTTTTCGGGCTCTGTAATTTCAATATTGTACTATCAGAGGCCCCTTCCGGCATGTTATTTATCTCAGCCCTTTTCATACTCTTCAGGGCAGCTGCTCCATTTAGGCTGACGATAACCACGGCTACTACCGCAGCTACAAACACAGCTATCACTACTATACCTCCATCTACAACGTGCTCTACTGTACAGAGGGGAAATCTCTCTTCTGTCTTTCCAGCGGTGATCTCCTCTGAAACTACATCTGTATAATTTTTCCATCTCTTTGTTCACTATAGATTGGTCTGTTGGAACAAAATCCCCTGCTTATCTCTTGTCCTCTGTGTCTGTTTCTAAATCCAATACGACGTTCACTTTGAAAACTACCACAGAAACCACTACTATTCAGGCGGCTTCCCCTAACGTGTGTGAAATCTCTTAAGCCATTGGTTTCTTTGTTGTAATGTTTATTGCGCGACATACGAGCACCGCGACTCACTCTGCGATTTTTCTTAATCAGCTTTCTGCGCCCTTCTTTAATCCGGTGTTTCTCAGGATATTCTGGCAAAGTAAATTTCACCTTCGTTTCCTTTAATTCGTTTTTTGGAATATTTATCTTATGTTCATCCCATTCCTTTGCTGATATGATATGCCTCCCAATGTTAGTTTCTGGTTGACCAAACTGTTTTGGAAGCGATACATCCTCTTGTGGTGAAATTAAATTTAATACTGAAGTATCAGCAACCAGGACATTACCAGATGACATGCTATTCACAGGATTTGCCGTATGTTGACGCTGCAGTAAAATATCATCAGCTTTTAACTGCAATCTTCTAGTTCCTCCATAAGTACCGTCTCTCTGTTTGTGCTTCCACAGTTTGATATCCTCATCTGTACACTCTTTGATAACACTGATATATCCAATTATCAGGTCGGCGACCGGATCTTCAAGAACAAACGCTTTCACTTTGCAAAATGAGAATGGCGTATCAATATTTATCAATGCTAGAGGATAGACTTCATCTCTACCCCCAAAAGTAATACATCGAGCAGTTTGACCCAACAAACAAGACTCCTGACTACACGATCTCCGAACGCCAACTTTATGTCCTACGTACCCTGGATGTAAGACTATGTTCCCATCTGTATGAACTGCTGACAAACATGGAAGTGGGTGGCCACAAATCAGAATTGGTGTCTCAACTTTATGAAAAAGTGGTCTGCACCCATCACAACTCTCGCTGTTGAATGTATCTAAGACTACCACCGGGACCCAAAGATGCAGCAATAGAGAATGCAGTCAGCGACCCATAGCTTGACTGCTTGCATCAGAGTCAGCGAACCAGAGCTGACTAAGACCCTACTCCACCTCCACGTGGTGGTCCTGAAAACAGTCTGCATAACTGCAGTCTGGCTGAGCGAGTACGGATCGCAGAGGGAAGGCAAACCCGGTCCCAAAAACTGCCGTGCTGAAGTCGGATGTGTCGACCGAAAGGTGCAGATATCACAGCTCCGGCGTAAACAGACACAACGCAACCACCGTCCTTTTCAGGGCGAACGTGGAAGAAGAAGAAGAAGACTACCACCGAATTTGCGCGTTCAAACTTCCTATTAGGACAATCGAATTGAAGGTGGCTAATTGATAAAGTTGATATTTAGTTGGATATAATATATGTTGATAAAGTACACCAGAACACTCCTAGGCGGGAAGACAGGCGTCTATCATCATCAGTTGACAAGATCCCTATGGTGTTGCCTGCCCCACTGTAGTGTATGGAATGTCAACTTGACCTACGCAGTGTTGTGTAGACATGGATGGAGTGTATAATGTGCGAATGATGATAAGGGTTCGTGTTGTTGACAAATGTTCTCTTCTCACACTCATGTATGACCGGAAGTCATCGACACCAACGACTGTGTACCTTTTCTAAAGTTTAATTGGACGTACACACTCGACAGCACAGATAGTGACAAATCACAGGTTGCCATAATACATCATAGTACAGTGGACAAATGGTCTTGCAATGTTACATGGGCACTCATGTAGAATAATGGTATAATGGACTGTCAATAGCCAAGCACTCAGTATCGCCCATACATATATCATCTGACGTCACTGACTGAGCACGTCAGCTTGTAAACAATATTTCAGATGACTTCTAAACCTAATCTCGTTTAGCAACGATTCTTCAACATAATGTTCAGCACATATTTTTCCATATAATAATATTGAACCGCTAACAATGGGTTCTCATGTGTAGCAGTGATCTCTGGACTGATCAAGCGATAATACGGGCATCCCTTTTCTCTTCTTGAAAGTCCTACATGTTTTGGTTCCAAGATGGCTCCACTCGTGAACTGTCACTCACGTTTGAATACAGATAATGAATCTGTTCTAAAGTTAGTCATTCATACAACATTTCGTTGCTCTGTAGATTTGGTCATGAACAATAGACTGCATTCTACAGAATATAGTGCTGCTAGGAATCGAAGTCGTTTTTCATCGAGTCAAATATATTCTCTTAAACATTCAAATCGTAATTATCGACAATGGTGGCTTCGATCGAGAGTTCATAAGAGTATCTTTGATTACCTTGGTAGAGGGAATATGAAACTGCCATTCCTTGGCAAGATGAATAAACACTGGGGTAAAGCATACACGATAGGTCTAGACGACTATCACTTTCCCCAAAACCACTGAGATCACTTTTTCAAGGCATCAAGCCGACATAGCAAAACACACACAGTCCCTATCAGGACGAAGCCAAATCACACCACTCAAGCGACACATCCGCCGAATAGCCTTTGACCTCTCTAGAGACAACAGAACATATAGTTCGACTTAGATATGTAAAGATATACAGATATAAGACAGACTTGTCCTACTCAGACAAACAATACACATAAATTCAGGCCATAGATATTCTGAAGCAAGAACAATCTATTATTACCCAAACAACGAATAAATCGCAGTAAAATGTATTTATCCGCGGAGTTCAAGGGAAGTAACTCAATAATGACTTTCCCTTAAGCACTAAAAAATTACCTATGTATAATATTGTAAGATATCAAAGACTGCACGTAACAGTCTTACCACACCTCCCGGGAAAAAAAAAATGGAACATTTTTTTTTTTTTGAAATACATCTAGGAGCAACGTACAATAGGCTCACAACGCATGAATAATGCGCAGATGAAAATATCAGGAATACCTATAACGCCTAATATGAGGCTAAGTCGACTTATGGAGCGACTGGTGAGAATGTGTCTCATAAACTGAGAGAAATTATTTCTCTACAAGTATATTTTTCCAGGAAGGTGTCATCAAAGTATAATACAATTCTGGCAATTACACAATGCCTAAAAAATTCATATCATCACTACGTATTAGATATCTTAAATTTATGATTTATGAAGAAAAAATCATCAAAGCACAGCGGTGAATAAACATACATGAACCGCTATGTAGTGATACAATCATTATATTATTAAATTACAAATGTGTATCTATCATGATATAGAAAAGGAACTACTATAGAACTAGACATATCAAGAAGTCTAAGCCCTAATAGTTATGTGGAATCATGTGGGCATCTTGACAGAATGTCTGCCATCACATTATCTGATCCCCGAATAGCTCGCACAGAGAAATGAAAAGGTTGAAGAGCAATTGCATATCGAGTAGACCTCGAGCTCTTCAAATTCTTACTCTGTATAGCAGTAAGAGCTTTTTGGTCTGTTCTACTATGAAATGTGCGCCTAGAAGGAATCTCTGTAGTTTGAGGATCGACCAAACCATAGCTAATAGCTCACGGTCTAAAACCGAATAATTCCTTTCTGCCGCATTAAGTTTTCTGGAAATATACATTACAGGATGCAGAGTTCCAGAGTACTCTTGCATTAGTGCCGCTCCAATCCCAGTGGATGAAGCGTCACTACGAAGAACGAATGTCTTATCTTTAGTGGGTAGCACTAAAATAGGTGGTGTTGAAAACAGTGTTTTAATCTTATCCAGAGAGCATTGGCATTCCTGAGACCAGTGGACCACATTAGGCGAACCTTTCTTTAGAAGTGTTGAGAGAGGTGCCATGATAGAGGATAGATTCTGAATGAATCTGCCATAAAATTGAATAAGACCTAACAGACTTCTCACCTGTTTTTTAGTCTTAGGGATTGAGATGTTAAGTATCTTACTAGTATTATGGTCCTCTGTCTTTAGGAAACCATGACCAACTCGGTGGCCTAGGAAAGAAATTTCGCTAAAACCAATATAGGCTTTAGAGGGTTTCGCTGTCAGGTTGTGCTCACGCAAAGTAGACAGCAATTCATCTAACCCTGAATAGTGATCTTCCCAAGTATCGCTGAAAAGACAGATGTCGTCTAGATATGCAATGACATCTGACCGATAAGATAGGATTCGGCGCATCATGCGTACGAACGTAGCTGGTGCGTTCATAAGACCGAAAGGCATAAAATTCCATTGGAACAAACCTCTAGGTGTTGAAAAAGCCGTGAGAGGTTTGGCGCGTTCAGATAAAGGAACTTGCCAATATCCTTTAGACAAATCAAGTTTAGTGAAAAAATGAGATTTGGAGAGTCGAGTAAGTAGCTCTTCCAGTAAAGGCATAGGTTCGGCATCGAACTTCGTTACTTGATTCAATTTTCGATAGTCAACGCAAAGACGTATGTTATTGTCTTTTTTACGCACAATAACCATCGGCGAAGAATATGCAGAGGTGGATGGTTCGATTATTTTCAAATCTATCATCTCATCCAACTCTTTCTCGACCTGTGCTTGGAAATGTATAGGTATAGGATAAGGTCTAACCCTAATAGGAGTATGGTCAGTTAGAACAATGTCATGTTGAATGACATTAGTTTGTCCAGGGATGTCAGTGAGTACATCCTGAAATGTTTGCAACATAGTTGAAACTTGTCGCTGTTCTCCTAGAGACAAATCAGGAGAGACAGTAACGTTCTTCCATGATTCACTGGAATGAAGTGGGATCATTGGAAGAGGAAGATTTACATCTGAAAAACTTGTTTCCTCATCCTGTATCACGGACAGTGATGAGTAATGACCATGTGGTACTGGAGAATTGTCCGTTGCTTGGAAAATGGGTTGCAAATAATCCGGACGTTCATGGAATTCAGTAAGCATATTGATGTGGAAGGTTTTATGCTTCCCATCAATATCGACAATATAGTCGACATCGGAAATTTTCGATATTATATCGTACGGACCTTTCCAAGAAATAAGTAATCTGTTTTCCCTACAAGGTAGTAATACAAATGCTTTGTCACCAGGACAAAGTTGTCGTAAGCATCTCTTCTTATTGGCAAATTGCCTTGCCTTCTGTTTCGCAAATTCAGAAGAAGAAGTTGCTAATTTGCATGCTTCGATAATCTTTTGTCTCAACGCGATGACATATTCGTAGGATGACTTTGTGTCATCGTCAATATTGTCAGATGTTATGAGATCGTGAAGCAACGACATAGGGCCACGCGGACGCGCGCCAAAGACGAGTTCAAAGGGAGAAAATCCCGTATGTTCATTGGGTACCTCTCTGTAAGCGAAGAGGGCCGCAGGTAAAACTCTGTCCCAGTCTTGAGGATGATCCTCAGTTATCTTCCCCAGTAAGTTTTTAAGTGTTCTATTAAGGCGTTCGACCATACCATTAGACATTGGATGGTAGATACTACTTAAAGATCTATCTATCTGCAGGGTAGACATTACTTGAGACATGGTATCTGATATTAGTTGGGTGCCATGGTCTGACAATATCTCTCCGGGGAACCCCAGACGAGAAAATATAAGCCAAAGAGCATCTGCAATATCAGCAGTAGTAATGCTCTTCAGAGGAATAGCCTCTGGCCAACGTGTGCACATATCAACACACGTCAAGATAAACTGATGTCCTCTGGCAGACTTGATCTTAAATGGACCAATAATGTCTATGGCCATTTTTTGAAACGGCCGAATAGGAATGTCCGCCGCCTGAATGGGTGCAGCATGCCGTGGACCTTTGGATTTAACTTCCTGACATACTTTACAAGATCGACAATAAATCCGTATGTCCTTGTTTACCAATGGCCAAAAGAAAGCCGCAAGGACTCTTGACTTAGTACGGGAAAAACCCATGTGTCCAGCACACTGAGAGTCGTGAGCGTGCTGCAAAATTTTAACTCTCAAATTCTTGGGAACCAGGATTTGAGAATGACTTGACGTAATGGAGTCTTGAACCATACGTACAAGTACGCCATTCTTCTTTGTAATCCACGATTTACGACTTGTGTCCTTATTCGGATCACCTTTAGTTGCAAGAATGAAGAATTTCTTCAGAGTGGGATCATCTTCTTGCTGTTTTATAAACGAGTCACGAGAAATTACCAAGGGATTATCTTGGTTATGCACTTCATTATCTTCAGTAGATGAAGTTTGAGGCACATTAAGAGCCTGAGCTCTAGTGACTACAGCGTTAGCAATCTGCATGTTTTGCCTTTCCCACGTGGAAATTTGTTGCGGAGTGCATTCCTTGACTCCATGAATGCGACCGATGATGAGGTCAGCGATCGGATTCGGAAGAAGACATGCGTGTACATCTCCTGTAAAGAAAGGAGTAGCAATCCTAATGATAGCAGTAGAGTATTTCTCTAATGTGCCGCCAAATGTTACACATTTGACTACTTGTCCAGTGGCACGGGAAGGATCTACGAGTGACTGCCTAACACCAATTGTGGTGCATCCAGAATCAAATAGCACAGAGACTGGATTGTTATTCACTAAACCCTTATGTAAGACAAGAGACCCTCTTCCATCATGCGCGACTGATGCTGGAAGAGCAGGAAGAGGATGGCCACAGCTTAAAGTAGTCACTGTGGTTGGCTCAAATAACGTTTTGCATTGGGGGCACTGAGATGCTCTCCCAAAATCAAAAGCGGCACATGCCATATTACTAGCATCATTATTATCTTTACTCTGTTTATAGGCTTCATGGGACTCTTGTTGTGCAGAGTTTGCCTGAAAATGTGGTTTATGTCTTTTGTATTGAGATCTACCTCGGTTATTATCACCTCTGTAGTTATTGTTACCTCTATTGTAACCCCTATTTGGGTTTGAGTCATAGTACCCTTGGTTACCATTATCATATTCATTATAATGAGTATCTCTGTAATTATGATCTTGTTGACTCCAAGACGGATAACCCTGATAGTTTCTATAATTACTTCCTCTACGGAAATTCCTATAATTATGACCACCCCTGTGTCGAGAGCTATCAGGTCGTCTCCAGTTCTTTGAAGAAGAACCCTGAAATGATTGGTTACCTTGGTTTTGATAACTATTATGGTTACCTTTTTTATCAAATCTGTTTGAGGTCCCTGAAATCTGTGTGAATAATTGGGATTGTATGGTGTTGCTGAAGCAACTGGCATACTCTCCTTAATCTTAGTGTTGCCAAAAGTCACGTCGGGGTGTGCAGTGACATATTGGGAACAATATTCTTCCATTTCTTTTAGAGATTTAGGTTTACGCTCATGTATAAATTCAAGGAAAGGTTTGTTCACACATGACATAATCTTATCTCTGAGCAACAAATCCATAAGTCCTTCATACGTTTTTTCTGTTTTGGAAAGCTCAATCCAACGATCAACTGTGAGACGTGCCTTTGCAGTGAATTCTGAGAATTCTACCCCCGTCTCAGGTACCATCGTCTTAAATAAAAGGCGATAGCCTTCCTCACTTAGCTGATATTTTTTTATCAAAGCCGCCCTAATGACATCATAATTATCCTTATCTGCTTCTCCTACAAGGCATAATCTAGTCAAAGATTCACCTTTCAAGTTTTCTGATAATTGATTAGCGTATTGTGATTTATCCACATTATGTGTACGACAAGAACGTTCAAATCTATCCAGCCAGAATGTAATATCGTCACTGGACTGATTGAACGGTGGAACCTTAACCTTGTAAGTAGAAGGTTTACCATTACCACTAGATGCCTGATTAACATTACTCATACTTGTCAATCTCAATTTCTCCAACTCAAATTCATGTTCTCTTATTGCTTTTTTCTCTTCAGCATCTAATCTTTTTTGTTCAGCCTCCCTGTCTAATCTTTTTTGTTCAGCCGCAGCTTCTCTTTCCAATTTTTTTTGTTCAGCTTCACTGTCTAATCTTTTTTGTTCAGCCGCAGCTTCTCTTTCCAATTTTTTTTGTTCAGCTTCCCTGTCTAATCTTTTTTGTTCAGCTTCACTGTCTAATCTTTTTTGTTCAGCTTCACTGTCTAATCTTTTTTGTTCAGCCGCAGCTTCTCTTTCCAATTTTTTTTGTTCAGCTTCAAATCTCCTTTCCTCTACCTGCATCTGCAATTTCTTTTGTTCAGCAGCAGCCTCAGCTTCTTTTTCTAATCTTTTCTCTTCCGCCATAGCTTTTCTTTCTTCTGCAGCTAATCTTTTCTCTTCTGCAGCTAATCTTTTCTCTTCTGCAGCTAATGCTTTGTCATATTGAGCAACTGCCCATTGTTCTAATTGTTGACCAGTCTTATCAAGAGCTTTCCCTTGTGTAATGAAATAATCTAGAGTAGACATGATGCCTAACAATAATACTAATCACCTGAATCAATAATAATACCCCAAGTTCTCAATGACCTGATTAATCAGTATACTATCCCAATATCTGTGGGTCACAAGCCTTTAATAAGGTCTTGTATAATAGTAATAATAATCAGGTACTGGTCTATACCATAATCCAAGTGCAGTGCACAGGCAATTGTGTCTTATGAAATATACCCATATAAAACATATGTCAACCAACAGAATACATAAAGTACAAATAGGACTGACAATACAAGAACGTTTGCAGAAATCAAAATAAATCAAATAGGGAAATCAATGAAGATAATCACTGAATCTGCAAAGAATAACAACACAAATGACGTCACAATATATGAATATAAATTATGAATAGAACTGAAAGATAGAAAAGGTTAGACCAACAAATTACAAACAAATCAAAACAAAACTAAAGAACAAAGAAATATTACAAAAATAACAATAATTACAGACTTCACAGCTAACACAAAAGCAACAGTTGTCGCAGCAAATTTTCAATCAAGAAAATTGCACCTATAGAAAACGCCCACAACGGACCCTCTATGACGTGGGATACTCTGTTGTGAGGACGCCGCCCAACCTTAAACACAACCCGCTGACATAGAAACTAACATACTATACAAACAAATAACATGTAAACATAAATATATATAAATTATGTGTATGATAGTATGTGTTGCAAAATAGGCTCAGTCTTACAGTAATGGCAAAGTTATTTTTCATGAAAACAAACAAACTGCCACTTTATTCAATTAAACATTCTGGCCTTAAATATTAAAGTTCATATATGGCAAACAAGAAGATCCATCGATGAAACCAGGACTTCTTAGTTCACAAATACTGTCTTTCTGTTAACACTGACAAGAATTGATCCAACTGTTCTGTGAAACTCTATAATGTCTAATGTAAAAAATGTCAACAACGCTGACCTACATACTGCATTCACTTGACAGGTCACGTGACGAAGCGTTGACAAAGAGCAAACCAATACTGCAAGTGTGTCGTATCAGCCACAGGAAACGGTCTGGTATCGGTAATCTGTTGACTTCTGAATTTCTGCGAGGTCAAACCCAGAAAGCTGGTCCACCAGTTGATAAAGTTGATATTTAGTTGGATATAATATATGTTGATAAAGTACACCAGAACACTCCTAGGCGGGAAGACAGGCGTCTATCATCATCAGTTGACAAGATCCCTATGGTGTTGCCTGCCCCACTGTAGTGTATGGAATGTCAACTTGACCTACGCAGTGTTGTGTAGACATGGATGGAGTGTATAATGTGCGAATGATGATAAGGGTTCGTGTTGTTGACAAATGTTCTCTTCTCACACTCATGTATGACCGGAAGTCATCGACACCAACGACTGTGTACCTTTTCTAAAGTTTAATTGGACGTACACACTCGACAGCACAGATAGTGACAAATCACAGGTTGCCATAATACATCATAGTACAGTGGACAAATGGTCTTGCAATGTTACATGGGCACTCATGTAGAATAATGGTATAATGGACTGTCAATAGCCAAGCACTCAGTATCGCCCATACATATATCATCTGACGTCACTGACTGAGCACGTCAGCTTGTAAACAATATTTCAGATGACTTCTAAACCTAATCTCGTTTAGCAACGATTCTTCAACATAATGTTCAGCACATATTTTTCCATATAATAATATTGAACCGCTAACAATGGGTTCTCATGTGTAGCAGTGATCTCTGGACTGATCAAGCGATAATACGGGCATCCCTTTTCTCTTCTTGAAAGTCCTACATGTTTTGGTTCCAAGATGGCTCCACTCGTGAACTGTCACTCACGTTTGAATACAGATAATGAATCTGTTCTAAAGTTAGTCATTCATACAACATTTCGTTGCTCTGTAGATTTGGTCATGAACAATAGACTGCATTCTACAGAATATAGTGCTGCTAGGAATCGAAGTCGTTTTTCATCGAGTCAAATATATTCTCTTAAACATTCAAATCGTAATTATCGACAATGGTGGCTTCGATCGAGAGTTCATAAGAGTATCTTTGATTACCTTGGTAGAGGGAATATGAAACTGCCATTCCTTGGCAAGATGAATAAACACTGGGGTAAAGCATACACGATAGGTCTAGACGACTATCACTTTCCCCAAAACCACTGAGATCACTTTTTCAAGGCATCAAGCCGACATAGCAAAACACACACAGTCCCTATCAGGACGAAGCCAAATCACACCACTCAAGCGACACATCCGCCGAATAGCCTTTGACCTCTCTAGAGACAACAGAACATATAGTTCGACTTAGATATGTAAAGATATACAGATATAAGACAGACTTGTCCTACTCAGACAAACAATACACATAAATTCAGGCCATAGATATTCTGAAGCAAGAACAATCTATTATTACCCAAACAACGAATAAATCGCAGTAAAAATGTATTTATCCGCGGAGTTCAAGGGAAGTAACTCAATAATGACTTTCCCTTAAGCACTAAAAAATTACCTATGTATAATATTGTAAGATATCAAAGACTGCACGTAACACTAATCCCATCACATACAAAGCATCTGTACTCCTCACGCTTGCTCTTCTGTGTACTACCCTGAGTGCTAGTCTGAGGCTCGGTCACAGAATGAGGTTCAGGCTTGTCACAAAACTTCGCTCCATGGCATGGTGACCGGCATTTAAAACAACCAGAAGGTCTTCTACTACCTGACTCTGTCATATTCTGCTGTTTCCTGGGGGATGTACGGAAGTCTGTTTCTGTCCACCTCTTACTTACTGCCTTCCTATCATAAGGTCTCTTCCCACTGAGAGAATTTTGTCTCCGATATGTTCGTATTTCATAACTCCGCTTGGCCGCACATGTCGTACAAAATGTCTGGCACCGCTGATTTATGAATCGGTCTGCCTGGATGTGCTGTTGTGTATTTTTGCACTAACTGTGACATTGCCGAAATATTTTCCGTTTTCTCTCCTGAAAAAGAGCCAACAAATCGGAGCTACATGAAGACATTATTTTATCACTTAAGATCAAATCACATAGGCCATCAAATTTGTTAGCAATGCCCGACAGATCAATCCACTTGTTAAATAACATCTTAATATCTGCGATAAACTCCGCAAAATCTTGCTCACTACTTGGCGTCGCACTGTGGAACTTTAACAGATAGCCTTTGATCATTTAGCCTGTACCTGCGTAACAAAGTTTCCTTCACTATGTCATAATTTAATCTATCTTCCACAGTTAATTGGAAAACTGTTTTTAATGCTGACCCTGTTAAATAATCTGTCAACAGTGATCCCCACAGTTCTTTATTAATCTTTAACGCAGTTGCCTTCATTTGAAACCTCTCCAAAAACAGTCCATAACATCTATGGATTCATTGAAAATTGGGAGTTTCAACTTGTACATACTCCCGTAATCTTTTTTTGATGACGGGTCTGCACCCGACATCTCTAACTCGAGTCTTCTCAATGATATCTCTTTGTCCGCTTCTATCTTTTTCGTTTCTTTTTGTGCTTCTATCTCTTTCATTTCTTTCTGTATCTCTAATCTCTTTGTCTCTTCCTCTGTTCTCTTAGTTTCTTCCACTGCCTCTGCCTTCTTCATTTCTCTCTGTATCTCTAATCTCTTAGTCTCTTCCTCTGCCTCTGCTTTGTTAGTTTCTCCCTCTGCTTCCGCTTTCTTTCTGTCTAGCTCCTCATGTCGTTCTTGTCTCTCCCGCACCTCTTTAAATTGAGCCTGTGCAAACTCTAAAAGATCTTTCCCAGACTTTCCTATCCTCTCACAGAAAAGGATAAAATGCATAAATGTTGACATGATTATAAATATATATGACCTATATGCACCTCAAATACTCTAACTTAATGTCAAAATAGTACACCCCCATAAGTTATATCTTAGATAACCTCAAAGAAAATACCTTACTCACTGTCTTACCCAAATGAATTATTAGCCCTACCAAACAAACAATGATACAAATGATGATGATAAACAGTACTCCCTAATTTAACAAACAACAACTTGGTATATCGGTAACAAGAATAAGGAAAGATGTGTGAATGAAGTAATATTGTAATATACAGTACCTGACATCTATAACGCACGAAAACAGGAGATTGAAAAAATTTAACGTATTTACAGAATAGTGTAAGAAGAAAATGACTGAAGAACACGCCATATACACAGAACGCCAAAGAGGGAATATAACGCACAACCAACAAAAAACTGCACGTAAACAACTAATGCAAAAATGCACACTTTATTCGTGAAGGGCAATGCAACTGATCCTGCCCACAGGATAGGACCCCTTCTAAGAATAAATAGCGCAAAATCCAACAGATGAAATCAAAACACAAATAAATAACATAATCGTCACGTCCAACAACAACACTGAAACAATGAATTCCAAAGGAAGCCTATAGGGCAACTTGTACAAATAAATGAATTAAGCCCTTAGAATGATGAACCAAAACATACCAAGGTTACGTAGCTTTTTCTGGTGTACTGGAATGAAGGCTATGTTAATCAACTGATCTGATCTGTTGTCTCCAAATCACCTCTGCAGAACTAGAAGGATGACAGATAGGATTAGCACCGTTATAGGTAAAGTAGATATAAGTAATATGTAAGGCAGATAGGAATGGCACCGCTATAGATAAAGCAGATATACGATTAGTTCTAGCTGCAATCTAACCTAAACCTACATCAAATATATGGTTATGTAAAGAGAGAGTGAAAACTCACGACAGTATAACAGCAACATTGAAAGTGAAGTAGAAAATAAGTAATACTACCGAAAGAAGAAAGTATCAGAATTAAAGAGAAGAAGCTACTTGTGATAGCAGAAGTACTCAGTATACGAGAAGAGCTACTGATTTCTTATGAAATACACTGTTAGCACTATATAAAACAAAAATTACCTTTTAATTAAAATTTAGTAAAAACCCTTTTAGAACATTAGCATACTAGAGCACGGAAGAATGTTACGTAACTACCTTAAACAAACAAGAGTGGCAAATGAAATGAGAAAATGAAATAATAGGGGATGAAGAATAAGAAATGGTGAATCAAGTGATGTGAATTGATAGAAAAGAAAGAAAAACAATTATGTCAACCAATGAACAAAATTAAAATGTGTAGTGTATGCATGTATGCGCATAAGTGTAACTGCGGATAAAAAGAATTAAACAACAATCAATGTGAAAAGTAAAACAACAGAAGAAAACAAAACAGTCCAAAGAGTTTTTAAGGGGAATCAACTCCACAGCGTAAGTACGGCTACATTAACTATCTTAGTATGCCAAATATATCAGGCATTAATGATGCGCTGCCATATAATAAATGAGGTTAGAGGCAAAAGTTCAGTGGAAGAAAATCCTAATTGAATAAAAATTAATGTCATAAATGTAGCACACCTTTTTTGAAATCAGGGAAATTTCGAGATTCTACGCCGCCCGTCTGTTTCAGTCTTGCGAGCGATTCTGTGTTTCACCCTGAGATGTGAAATTGCTAAGTCCGTCTCTCCCGTTCCGCATGAGGATGTGAAATGCCAGCGAGAAACCTGCTTTGTCTATTCTGGGACCAACACTGCCTTTGAGGGTACCGCTCTCCCGATAGGCTTTGGCAACTCCTACTAGGCGGGGTGACAGATAGGTGAATTAGGAATGCTTGATTATAATCGTTCTAGAGATTGGCCGTAGGCGTGGCTTAACCTCCCTAAGACAATGCGATCTCCTGGATGCACAGATGATAACAGTCTACATATTAATTATCCAACGTGTTGAAAATCCACGTGGAAATGCTGCATACTTATGAGCCCAGGTGTTAGAGTTCCCCGGTCACGAAAATTACAAAATTCAGTGGTACTGATGCTAATATAGGGTTCTACCATATCATCTAACAATTCAGGAACATCTGAGTTTCATCGTAACAATCGTTCCCTCTTTTGAGACATGAAAACATCTTTTCATGTTTCATTTCTGACAATAAAGCTGCCCTGATCGGTAGCTTTTAAATGATTGGTATCTTCGACTTCGTCCTCTTCCTCCGTAGTCCAGTTTCTACTCATGAAATCAGCTCTGACATTCTGTTTTCCCGAAAAGTATTCCACTTTGAAGGGGTAAACGCTTAATAGCAAAGCCCAACGCATGATCCTTGCGTTAAATTCTTTATTTGCACCAAGAAAAGCTAAGGGAGCGTGGTCTGTTTGCACCGTAAAAGATGTCCCGTAGAGAAACTCATGATGGCGTCTGATGCCATCAATCAGTGCAAGACATTCTCTTTCAACTGTACTGTAGTTACGTTCAGCCTTATTTAATTTTCGACTGCCATAAGCAACTGGGAATAACATATTCGGGTCGGTGTCATCTGATTGCAGCAGTGTTGACCCGATGCCCTGACCTGACGCGTCGACCCGCAATACAAAATGTTTCTTGAGGTCACGTAATCTCAAAATGGGGTATGCAGACAACTGTCCTTTTAAAGTGCTGTACGCGTGTTCGCACTTTGAATCCCAAGTAACCCGGTCAGGTCTTCCTTTCTTTGTGAGGTCAGTCAGGGGTGCAGTAAGTCCGTTGAAATTCTGGATGTTCTTTTGATAATACGCACATAGTGATAAGAAAGAAAGGGTGTCTTTCTTCGTTCGGGGTCTTTTTGCTGCAACTATCTTCTCCACATTCTTCTTAACAGGCCGCATGCAGCCGTGAGAAATAGTATGCCCTAGGAAGTCTAGCTTTTCAAACCCGATGAGACATTTGCTAGGTCTGGCTGTAAGACCAGTTTCCTGTAGTCTCCTGAGGAGTATGCAGCCGTAGCAATATGCTCATCATAGGTTTCCGGTGCAATTAAAATGTCATAAATGAAATTATGGATATGGGGACTGTGCAAAGGTTCTAGAAGCTTCCTCGATATTCTGGTGAACAATCCTGGTGCGTTATGCAACCCGAAATGCATCACATTAAATGTGTAATGTCCTTCACTAGTGCTGAAAGCTAACAAGGGTTTTACTTCCTCCTTGATTGGTATTTGGTTATAACCGTTACTCAGGTCAATCTTGGAGAAAATTCTTGCCTTGCTAAGCTTGGTTAACAACTCAGAAACAGTCTGGAGAGGTTCGGGCTGAAATTCCGTTACAGCGTTTAGCAACTGGTAATCTATAAACAGCCGAACTTCCTTATTGGGCTACTGCAACAGCACTACACTCGAACGGTAAGGAGATGTAGACTCACTGATAATTCCTGCCTGACGCAGCTTGTCTATTTCTCCGCGAAGTGCATCAGCTTTAGCGTACGGAATGGGATAAACTCTGGTTCGAACAGGGGTCTCGTTTGTTAATTTCATATAAAATTCTATGAGATTTGTTCGACCAGGTACATCCGTTAAAACTGCGCTGTACTGTTTCAGTAGCTCCCTGGTTTCTTTCTGTTGCTCTTCTGAGAGATTGTCGCCGAATTTTACATCTTTAAAGGATTTAGTTGGTTGCAATGGGTACTCCATGCAACTATCATCATCTTCCTCGTCTTCCTTTGCTATGGCGACCGTTAGAGATGCTCGGAAGGCGGCACTGGTCTTTCCAAATATTTCTTAAGGAGATTTATGTGGAAGAGCTTCTCCTTTCCTTTAATGGAGATCTTGTAATTGGTGCGTGAGATCTTTTTAAGGACAGTAAACGACCCTTGCCATCCGATGCGAAGTTTATTGTTTCCGGTTGGAAGTAGCAACAAAACGTTTTCCCCTGGTTGAAGTTCTCTCTCTTGTGCAGCTTTATTGTATCTTTTAGCATGTTTTGCGCGTGCTTTCTTAAGGTTGGTTGTAGCTAGATCCCATCCTAGCTTAGACTTTCCTTGAGCTCAGATACATATTTGCTTGCAGAGACGACTATCTCGTCAGCCTTTTGGTCTGTCAGGGACCGAAGTAAGGCTTCTATTGGCCCCTTAATAGGTCTGTCGAATAAAAGTGTCGCTGGCGATAATTTTGTAGATGCTTGAGGAACCTCTCTGTAGGCGAATAAGGCAGCAGATATATATAGGTCCCAATCTTCCGGTTTCTCTTGACCCAAAATACGTAACATCATGGTGAATTAGCATCCATTATCCGTCAAAAATTGTTGAAGGAATCCCAACCGTGTGAAAATTTGCACGAGGGATCTGCGACATGCTTGGAGTCCGTGCATGTTAGCGGTATAGCTTCGGCCCACATTGTGCAAGTGTCGACTAAGGTCAGGATAAACCTGTTCCTTCTTTTGGTCCTTTCCAGGGGTCCAATAATGTCGACAGCAACCCGTTCAATTGGAGTATCTACTATTGGCATTTGCCTCATAGGTACTGGGTGTGTCAAGTGTTTGGATGCTACACGTTGGCACTGGGCGCAGGATTTCACGCATCTGATAATCTCGGAGTTAATTCCTGGCCACCAATAGTGGGTTTTTATTCGCTGAATAGTGGCGTTTTGTCCCAAATGTCCGCTAAAGGGAAGAGAGTGCCCCATTTCTAAGATCTGGCTTCTGTACTGCGTCGGTACTAGGAGCTGGTTATTCCATGTATCAGGGTCGCCCGTTCTACGATACAATACGCCATCCTTCGAAAAGATGTCTTCATTGTGTCTGGGGTATTTAGCCATGGGCAGTTTTCTAAAGCAGGGCTCCAGAGTAAGGTCCTTTTGTTGCACCTCCTTCAGTTCATTCGGCAACAAATTTGGCGAAGGCTCCCTCTCCTTCTTGGCTTGCCCTCTTGTGGTTACCGCTGGCACAATCGGCTCCTTAGGTCTCCCAATGAACACATATCTACATCCCAGGATAACTGGGTAGATATGATCATCCATTATGGCCGCTTTAATAACACCTCTGACAAAATCAGAGTGTATTTCTACCAGTGCGATAGGAAGCGTCCTGGGTGCATCACTTTTAAAAACTCCACATAGTTTGACGGTGTCCTCTGTCTCCTGACCGGGTTTGACTAGGTGTCTGGCTACAATACAATCACAAATCCCGTGTCAAAAAGACAAGTTGTTGAGGTACCGTTCAAAATTACAGTTCCTCGCATTGAGGCTCTGTCCTCAGGTTGAGAATCACTGACATTGACTCTTCCTTGCGAGGCTGTATGAGTGCATCTGATGTGGTTTGGCACGGTGTGCTTGCCCTGATCAGACGTTCCTGTTTTAGGGGTCTTTCCTTTTCCTTGATCTTTGTGGCCGCGCTGCCACGCAGGCTTGGTGGGTTGATCAGTATTGTTGTTGGTGGGATATGAGGTTTTGTAGAATTACGATTTTTATTGGGAGGCCTCTGGGTATTCGTTTCTCGTTGGTTATAGTGCTAAGAGGAATTAGAAGAATGTGATGACGGCTCTAGGTTTTGTTTTCGAGATGGCTCATCTGTGGGTTTACGTTTAGTGCTGGGAAGTTCGGCTATTGCATTTGTATAGCGTTCCGCCTTATTGAGGATGTCCTCGAGCCTGACTGCGCCCTGTTCAGCCAAAAATCTACGGGTTTCGTTTGACAAAGTTGATTTTATCTGTTCCACAAGAACAAGTTCAAGAATTCCCTCATATGTAAGAGGTAATTCTGATAATTCAATGCACTTTGTCAAATAGCCCGTGTGACGCGAAGAGAACTGGGGAAATGTCTCCGTGTTCTCCTCTCGGCTGTTTCTGAACATTTGCAGAAATTGTCTGGCGGTCATCTCAAACCGCTCTAGCAAGGCCTTCTTTAACATGTCGTAATCATTTTGGTTGTTTCCCAGCTTTGTATATACGTCATGAGCATTACTTTTTAATGCCGTTGAGAGTTTAAGGCACCAACGGGTACTCTCTAACCCATACAGATTTGCTAACCTCTCGAATTTCTCTAGGAAGGTGTCAATTTTTTTCATTGGGTCTAGGGACAGACTCTAAAGCAAAAGACATCGCAGTTAATTGGGCAGATTGAGTGCTGGAGAGATCTGTTAATTGAGATTGGGGTGAAGACGACTCTCCATTATTGGAAGTAGAAGCACCCCGACTCTCTAAAGCTTTAAGCGCCAAATCGTTCTGTCTCTCCCTCTCTTTCTCTCTTTCCCTCCGAGCTTATATTTCTGCCTCAATTCTCTTGTATTCCAATTGACGTTCTTCCGCTTCTTTCTTCCTAGCTTCTGCCGTCTCTTTCTCTTCCTTCTTCTCAGCTTCTGCTCTCTCTTGCTCCGCGTCATATCTATCAAATTCCCTGTTGACACACAGGTTCGCGGCATCTCCCTCCAGTCCTGTCTCCTTCGCCTCCTGTCTCATCATGGATCTCAACCTAATTCTTTCTGCCATGACAAAGAACTGGATGCTTCTAAGACTTGAGTATACGAAGAAGAAACCAGAAGGGGGAAAGATAACTCTAAGTCGCTTACGAGAAAAACACAAAATATAAATTATTTGTGATACCTCCTACCTTGTAATGTGCTAACTTATCGCTGCTATTATCTGTCAATTAAGACTCTTAATGCAGGCGACTATGCCACGTTAAATGGTAAGTCAAACACTAGAAACAAATCTACTTTTACTAAACGGAAGAGACAAATTTATTTTAAAACAATTTAAAGGAAAAAAAAACTTTTCCTTAAAATTTTAATTCTCCGTCACAAACCTCCGCCCGCCGAAGTCAGTTAGGAGAAAAGACGCTATTAACTAGACTTTAAAAAATCAGAATAAGGCGTCTTTAGCTTAGCTCAACTCTGTTAACTTCAAAACCTTTTGTGACTGCTCCACAGTCACGCGATCCCAGCAATCTTTATTTTTAAAAAAATTCCCAATTTTCTCTGCCAGTGAATAATACAATAACAAATTTTTGTTTTACGTAACTCTCTGCTGCTGTGGGAAGAAAACAATCCTATATCTATTTTGTGTGTGGTCGATCCAAAGTACTAAAAGCGTTGACTAAGGGGTGTAATTATTTTTTTATATTCCCTAATTTCACAAGGACAACACACTCACACTCTATCTAGACAGATCCAGACTAAAGATCAGATGCCACTGGGCTACCTGTTACGTGGTACTAATTTCTAGATCAGACTCAAAATCCCGGAGAGCGACCCATTTATTGTCGTAAATTTAATTTGAGATACGTCTTAGAAATAATGGTCCCGTTATAGTGAAGAATGAAGGTGAAGGCTCTATGATAATGAGGGTTTAGAAATAGGTAGTAGATTCACAAAAAGTGCTGGAAGAGTAAGGACAGTCTAAGAAATCGGGTAATCTTCTCCGATTTGCCTATCTTACGACAATGTCATTTATTGATAGACTCCTAAATCTCTCCTGGCTAAACAATGTTTGCCAGTTACCAAACACTCAGGTACACACACCAATTTGGTGCTACAAACACTCAGACGCTACGTAAATACAAACTACGTAAGAACAGATATCGGTAATTGGGCTTGGGTCTACAAACACAGTAAATAATAAAGTTTATGGTGTTTATTTATCATTTAAACCAAAAAAAATCACAACATTTATCATGTTACAGGCAATACTCAGAGTTACAAAAAAATACAAGTAACAAGGGGGGGAAGGGGGGGGGGTTGAAGAGTAGTCCCCAATATGCCCTTCCCTTTTATATAGACAAAGAAAAACCCAGTTCAAAGACAGGTGGTTATCAGAGATAGATAACACTGACAAACAACATTTTTCTTTCTTATATAAGAATAAGTGTTCTTAGGTCAGTTTCTTGCGCTGATTTCAAATCTGAAATCCGTTTATCTCTATCACGTCGGGTTCTTAAGATATTTGTGAATAAATATATTTTTGGGAAACCGTTATTTGCTCCGTTTCATTTTTACTATATAGCTTATTAAAAATTAATAAAAAGCAACATAATTTTACTTTTTATACTGCTAAAAGATGCATGACATATGTTACGCGATTTTTCAAATAGTTACTGTATTTTGAAATAATTCTGAGCAAAATATGGCTTCTAGAAGTTGTAGAAATTCGGCTGATCTGTTCTGTTACGTGTGCGGATATTTTACCGATCGTGTTGACCAGAAAAACTTTACACCATTACTAAAGAAAGCATATGAACTTTATTTCGATTCGAAAGTTGATGATGCAAATAAATCTTGGAAGCCAAATGCAGTTTGTTCGATACATTGGCAGGTTGGTTACGAAAATCGCCGAAGCATAAGTCGATGCCTTTTGGAGTGCCAGTAATATGGCGTGAACATACAAATAACACTACTGATTGTTACTTCTGCTTGACAAATATCCATGGTTTCACTTTTAAAACTAGAAAGTCTGTGGTTTATCCAAATATTGAATCGGTTTCGAAACCAGTGCCTCATGATCCAATCACGTGTCCGATCCAAGTACCACCAGAACAATATCCGTTGGACGTAAATGAACCATCAGAAAGTGATAGTTTACCTGCTTTAGAAACTAATTCTGACTCAGATTACATAACGGTGAATGATGGTGTTTACTTAATTAACCATTCAGAACTTTCAGATCTAATACGTGATCTCGCTCTTACCAAAGGACAAGCGGAATTACTCGGTTTGCGACTCAAAGAATGAAATCTTTTAGCGCCCAATACTCCGATATCAAAATTTCGTCATAGACACAGAGAACTTGTTCAATACTTTGAGATGGGTGATGACATTTGCTATTGCAAAGATGTAAACGGTAATGAGCACATAGTCAACGAATGGCGATTTTTCATCGATTCTTCCAAGACTAGTCTAAAACCCGTGTTATTGCATAACATAAATTTTTTTTCATCAATTCCAGTCGCCTACTCTGTTCATATGAAAGAAACTTATGACAATATGGCTATACGTTTGGAAAAAATAAAGTACAATGACTACCAATGGCGGATTTGTGGAGACCTAAAGGTCATTGCAATTCTCACGGGCATGCAGACTGGGTATACTAAATTTTGTTGCTTCCGATGTGAATGGGACAGCCGCAACAGACAGGAACATTATGCAAGAAAGGTGTGGCCTATCCGGGATCGTATGCAGCTCGGGCATAAAAATGTAATACGCGAGCCATTAGTTAACAAAGACAGCTTCATTTTACCACTGTTACATATAAAGTTGGGGCTCATGAAGAATTTTGTAAAAGCGTTAGATAAAACGAGCAAAGCTTTCACTTATCTTCGAGAAAAGTTTCCGCAAGTTAGCGATGCAAAGATAAAGGAAGGTATCTTTGTAGGACCTCAGATTAGGAAAGTTATTGCAGACAAACAATTCGAGAACTTGTTACATGGTAGTGAACTTCGCTCATGGATGGCATTCAAATCGATCGTCGATAACTTTCTGGAAAATCCCAAATCTGTCGACTATATTATTAAGCAGTGCATAGATGCATGCAGAATTATGGGCTGTATCATGTCCCTCAAAATCCATTTGCTCGATTCGCATCTTGACTTTTTCCCTGACAACCTTGGCGAAGTCAGCGATGAACATGGAGAACGATTCCATCAAGATATCGCCGTAATGGAGTCACGTTATCAAGGATGGTGCAGTGTGACCATGCTTGCCGATTATTGTTGGATGCTTCATCGCGATGTACCACATGCCATTCACCGACGAAAGTCGACTGCAAAGAAATTCAAGCCTACATAACTGTTATACTTCTTGTACGAATGATGTTGTAATACTGTATGCGTTGTTAAAAAACTTCAATTGCGTATTTCTAGAGATCCCGACCTGATAGAGAAAAACGGTTTGCAGATTTAAAAACAGCGCATTAAAATTGACCAGAAAAACATAGAAATGTTAGAGAAAGAAAAAAAAGTTTTTTTTTGTTAGTCAGTGTAATTTAACCCAGCAATAGATTAATTTCTTCTGATAGGGGGTTTTACAATAGTTGGTATGGGGTGCAGGAAAACGAGTCCTGTTGTTCTTTAATGTTATCCCTTGACACAAACAGATTTAGGGGAGGAAGGGGGTAAACAACGGTAATAAATCCCACTTAAAAGAACAATACAAGGAATACGGTAAAAGGATATTTACCAGGTAAAGCAAATTATAAATTTTGCAAAATATATCATTTATTCCTGCACGCTCATGATGGCCAACACACACTTTCTCACACACACTTACCGATCGTGGAATCTGGTAATCCATAGAAAAATACAAACAGCAATTAAACAATAGACAAATGTAAATGTCTTTTCCTTCGGTTCCAGCCCCAGATTAATGGGTTTGGATTTTAACACTTGTCCCGTAATCGCTTGAAGGTGAAGCCTAAGTGTTCCTTTGTTTTGTATATATAAAGTTTCTATGGGATGGCACTGTCACCGATACAGGTGTGAGGATGGTGTGGTCTCTTTGATTTTGCCGCTGATGGTGAAAAAACTTCTTAAGCGTGATGACAACAACTGACCAGAGAGATATGTTTTTCTTCGGGAGGTTTAAATCCAGTGAAAAAAATGATGGACTGTCAGTGTTCAGGAAATATATATTCTCCTTCACAGCAGAGCAGTAAAATAAAATATATAGCTACTGGCAATGTTCTTCTCCAGTTTATCTTTACAGACTTAATTTATTGATGATTTCTTTAAATGTTCTTGGGTTTGCTTTCTTTCTGGAAAATTCAGACAGCGGGACCCCAACAGGATCGCCACAAGATTAAACTTAATATGTTCATCAATTCGCTGGAGATATTTTAAGAACCGAGTCTGGAGGACTCTATATAATTTTGCTGGGACGCAAAGGTTTATGATAACCTTATGTGGAAAAATATAAAAACATGAGATCATACCAAAAAATCAAATTATATTGTAACGCGCTATAAATTTACCGTTAAGACTCTTATATAAACTAGCGTATTCAATTACATATATTTAAGAAAAATACTCTCTAGTTAAGTTGCCTAAGAAGGGAAATTTACAAGAGTGCACAAATTATAGAGGAATAATGTTACTATCAGTGCCAGGAAAAGTATTAAACAGGATTATCCTTCAGAGATTAAAAGAGTCCATAGACAAGAAACTGAGAGATGAACAAGCAGGTTTTCGACAAAACAGATCATGTACAGACCAGATAGCCACTTTGAGAATAATAGTTGAACAAAGTCTGGAATGGAATTCACCACTATACATCGGATTTGTGGACTACGAAAAGGCATTTGACCATGTAGACAGAGAATCACTTTGGAAATTGATGAGGCATTATGGAGTTCACTTGAAGATCATTAATTTAACAAAGAAAACATATGAAGACATGACATGCAGAGTTCTTCACGAAGGACAGCTTACAGAACCGTTTGGGATAAGAACAGGAGTGCGACAGGGATACCTCTTGTCTCTATTTCTTTTCTTGCTGGCAATAGATTGGGTTATGAGATCATCGACAACACACAACAGAAATGGAATCCAGTGGACTCTGACTAAGCAGTTGGATGATCTGGATTTTGCTGATGACTTGGCTCTTCTGTCCCATAACCGTAATCAGATGCAGGATAAATTGAAAACACTCGATGAGAGGTCACAGCAATTGGGTCTGAAAATACACAGGGAAAAGACAAAAATAATGAGAATAAATGCAGGTAATGATAACAGGGTTGAACTTGAAGAAACACCAATTCAAGATGTAGAATCATACACATATCTTGGCAGTAATATAGACAAAGTTGGAGGGACAGACAGCGATATCAAAATAAGAATACAAAAGGCAAGAGGAGCTTTCATTGCATTGGGAAATATATGGAGATCAAGAGAAATCGGATCCAACACGAAAATAAGAATCTTCAACTCAAATGTGAAGTCAGTCCTATTGTATGGCTCGGAGACATGGAGAACAACAAAGACAACAACCAAAAAGCTACTGACTTTCATAAATGGGTGCTTGCGTAGAATAGAGGGATTAAAATGGAATGACAAGGTTACCAACGTGTAACTGATGACAAGAACTAGACAAGTGCCAGTGGAACAAGAGATGAGAAGAAGACGATGGCGATGGATAGGACACACACTGAGGAAACCTGTTGATAGCATTACAAGGCAGTCCTTGTTCTGGAACCCCCAGGGCAAGAGAGGCAGAGGAAGACCAAGAAGTACATGGAGAAGAGAGTTGGAAACAGAGGTGAAAATGATGAGGAGAACATGGAAAGAACTTGAGATGATGGCACGGGACAGGAGGACTTGGCATGTGTTTGTTGAAGGCCTATGCTCCTTTGGGAGTGGAGGGTTATGAATGAATGATTCTCCGCGAGGCTAATGGTTAAAAACACACACACATATATATATATATATATATATATATATATACATATATATATATATATATATATATATATATATATATATATATATATATATATATATATATATATATATATATATATATAAAACTTAACTAAATTAATTAGTTATAAATTACTTCGCGACTTTAAAAGTTAATTTTAAGCATCTATTATCGTTGAAAATAGTGTAATAGATATATCATTAAATTTACAACTGGAAACTTTTGAGATGGGTTTATTTAATAGATTTAAATTAACACATAATCCAGTGAAATAATTAGAAAGAACTAGACCACTGATCACTTGAAACTAATATATTATACCGTTAGCACAGAATGACTTCACTCCAATATAGTCGAAATTCCAGAGGAAATCTAGCAGGATTCAACTATAAGCTCGTGTTTCTGTAGATCTCTGGCAAACGAATGATAAATTTCATTTTACAGTGGTCTCTATATATATTAAATGAAATGAAAGGTCGGGGGGACACGTGAAAATTTCACACCTTTTGGAAATAAGGGAAATTTTGAGATTCTACGCCACCCGTCTGTCTCAGTCTTGCGAGCTATTCTGTGGTTCACCCTGAGATGTGAAATTGCTTCGCCCGTCTCTCCCGTTCCGAATGAGTATGTGAAATGCCGGCGCGAAACCTGCTTTGTCTGTTCTGGGACCAACACTGCCTTTGAGGGTACACAAGTCTGGGAGCGGCTAGAGCAGAATGTAGGTGCAAAAAATATATCAAAGCATGGGACGATCGGTGACGAAAATGAAGAAAAGAAGTGATGCTGCCGCAGAGGATGAAGTTATAAAAGTGCACAAGTGATTTGTCACAATCTTAACGGAACTACAGATGACCTGAGCTAACTGATACAGATATGTAATGTTGAAAGAACTACAGTTGAGCTGAGCTAACTGGGACAGATTTATATTGTTGACCGAACTACAGATGGGATGAGATAACTGCGACAGATTTGTAATGTTGATAGAACAACAGAGGAATGCATGGGAAAGATTTGTAACGTTGACAAAACTACAGATGATCTGAGCTAACTTGGACATATGTATATTGTTGACTGTCGCAAATTTAGAAAGGTTTGAAAGATATTTATGGTCCCGCCTGAGTAGAGAGGATGGTGCTAGTACGGGAGAAGTAAAGGTGTGAGAATAGATTTCACGAGTGGATAGTTTAAGGAGAAGATATGTTTCTGGAATGAATAGTTTCTCTAGTCCTGCATATCTATACTACTATCTTTTAATATAAGACAATCTTGCACCTCCCTATATCTATAAATAGATAACTCCAAACACACACACAATTATGTGACAACAAGACACACAAACGTGAAACACTATGGTAAATTGGGTATGGGGCTGACCAACACACAAAGTTAAGTTCTTTTGTTATTTATTATCATTAAACTTTACAACATCGAATATCTAAGAAAGATCAAATACAATCAGAATTCATACATAGAAAAATAACAGAATACCTGTGCCCTATCCCTTTATTGAGAAGAAAAGAACCCAAGAAGTTAATAACCCCAAAGGTTAAAGGTTAGCACTATGTAACAGCATAGACAGTAAAGTAAAGAACACAGCTCCTACTAAAGCTATCCAGTAAAATAAACAAGATTTAAGCGAAACCAAAGTTAATACCCGCGTTCTGTGTTCACAGTAAACAGTAGACAGTATTTCCCGTATTTTGAAAGATCTGGTTGCTAAAACTGTTACAATTTATAAATGATGATAATGGTAAATCCTATCGACTGGCTCTGTGGTGATTGCCGATTTTGTAACAGCGTAAGTCTTATGGATAAAATGCACTTGGATAAGACTGTCAAAAGTCAGATAGAAATGCTATTTTTGTTCCGCCACAGTGAGCTGATAAGATTGAACAAATATTTCTTTGGCCAGTCCTGTTCACAACTGAACTTGGGGATACGTAAGCCAAGAAGAAGAGAACAGTGTTTTTATCTTTCAAATTTGGCCCAAGTCCTTCCGCTGTAACAAATTGGATTTTATGAGGAGGACGCCAAATTTGGTGGTTGATTCCTGGATGGACAAATGTCACCTCGAATAGTTAGTGTAGAAAACAACCCGCGATCTGTGTTCACAGTAAACATTAGAAAGTAATTCTCGTATTTTTACACATCTGGTTGCTAAAACTGTTACAACTTATAAATGATGATGATGGTAAATCCTATCGGCTGGCTCTGTGGAGATTGCCGATTTTGAAAACAGCAAAATCTTATGGATAAAATCCACTTGGATAAGACTGCAAAAAGTCAGATAGAAATGTTAACTTTTGTTCCGCCACAGTGGGCTGATGAAATTCAACAAATATCTAGGTATTTATAAGTCCAGTTAAATTTACTTTTTGAAATGTTAATTTTCCTCTCTGGCCAGTCCTGTTCACAACTGAGTTTGGGGACCCGTAAGCCACGAAGAAGACCACATTAATTAATCAGTAGTTGCAGAAAAAGGACCAAAATAGACCGCTGGTCGCCGTTTGATCAAGTCTGCTTAAGAATAGAGAAACATTATGAAAAAAATGATACTATTATATCTCTACATATATATACACGGAAGGGGACAAGACGATAACTTATCCTCTCCGTCAGTCCTGATTAAATTTAAAAGGCACATGGTGTCTCTAGCCTATTCTGTCACGCGTCGCTTAGTGGGTACAGGTTTGGTTGAGGCATGCAGCCTTTCCCCTCCTGCTCCGGTCAACGATCAGCGCACAATGTCAATTATTTTTTAATTATCCCTACGCGCACTTAACAAATATCGCCAGTCATTAATAGCTATTAGATTGTCGGCGCCTGTTTGTTTAATCGCATGATCTTAAACACTAGTCACTGTTATAATTGCTGTGGTGGTTTTTGATGTTATGCAATGTTGTTGTTCTGTAGTACTATTGTACTGAATGAGGTCAGCTGTGAAGGTCCCTGATTATAACTAAGTTTGGGTTAAGTATATCAGGACACCTTTCTGCTACCACCTTATGACCTCAATCAGACCTATTCTTGACTAGAATTTCTGATAGCTACGTTTAATGTCTAGGGTAATGCATGTGTGGTGTGATGGTAATTAATTACACAATGATACACACAAACACCAATATTAATCTATGTGATCAAATCAACCAACACCGGTTGTTAAAAAATTGTAATATACAATTTTTTTCTATAACTTTATTAGTCCTATACCTAAGATTCTTTTGCTTAGGACTGTCAAATCACATGAGATCAATTTATATATATACATAAATAATAGGCATACTTTATTAACTAAAAGAGGACAATTTGTCCTTAATCATATATATATATTGTAGTTTTATGGTATTGTAAAATTTTCTAGCTATTTCTACAGTGTTATGAGCTGGCTGGTTGGGGTGTTAACATCACGCCCAGTCTTTGTCATAATGTTTCATTTCTCTGGATACCCTTTACTTCTTGTCTGATAGTCTTTATTTATATTTCCTTTTTAGGGTTTATGAACTTTAAAAATTGATAAATTCTCCTCGTGCCAGGGCTTGTTTACTTAACTGGCATTGGAAGATTGAACATAGATGTATGATCTGCCAATAGCCACTGTTGATCTTGTCCCAAAAGAAATAGGGTAGGCCGCGAGTACCTCTATCTCTGCTGGAGTAACCTTTTCACACATGAATCTGGCACCTGACTAGTGCCAGACAAAACCCTGTAACATGAAAATTATGTTCTGTCTTAGCATAATACCTAATCCATCAAGTTTACAAACAATACAATATTTAACCTAAAAGATCTGGATCAGATCTCTCTGACCAAATCAGCACATCTCCATAAAATGAGGTAACACTTTGTACAAGTTTTCATATTCCTCTCCCTAATATCTGCAACGCCTCTGCCATTCTCAATTATCTTTTTCCATACAATGTGATAGGTGATGTGATTCCTGGTGACAACGGATAAATATTTTACTACTACCTCTCTGGTAGCTTGATAACATGGTGGAGCAACAAATAGGCTTGTATAAGTCTACTAATGACTTCTTTACTTACAGTCGTAATGTTTTCTTCATTACCCAAGTCAAACAACATAATTAATAGTATAAATAATGTTAATAATTTCGGTCTTACCACAATTTAAAGAATACACACACAGAAACGTTGAATTAGCACAACCTCAGATGTACTGCTTGCTGGACTATGGCGCCCTTATACTTTTTATTAATTATATCTATATTTAAGGCACGACACACTTCTCAGCTGTCAAGCGTCCTGCTTCTATGAACAGTCTTCGTGAAAATGGCACCGAGCGGCGTTCAACTTTCCCAGTAATCTAAACGGTTTCGACCAATGAGATCTAACTACTAAGTTTGTCAATTCAAATTTTTAAATCTAAAGTCCAATTTCTGTCCAATGTTAGTGTACTTCTGTCGGTCTGTCCGTCCGAACTTGGCATTCGTCAAAAATAGACTTGGTTTTGGCCTAACTCTACAAAAAAATATTCGTTCGAGCCATCCCATAATTTCTTTCCGCCTTTCAAACTCCCCTCCAAATCATATTACCTCAGTCCTAACGTTCCCCTCTTTTGGACTTTGACCTACCCGCTCACTCCTCTTTTCAACAACTCGTGCAAAAATACGTTACCGATAGCGAATATCAGAATACTAGTGTGTTAGTCAATGTGTCTGTAACTATCTAGTATTATGACCATATCTTGGCTGTTAGTTGGACTATAGGGTAAATGACAACATATTTTTGTCAGGAGACACTATGGCACCCGAATATATAAGTTTTATGAGCCTATGTATAATGGTTCAAAATTCCATAATTTTTTCCATGTTAGTCTTCAATAATATTGAAATCTATAAACTATCACCTGTTCACTTCTTTCTACCGCTAATTTCAAACTAAAAACGATAGTCTCCCGTATTACGTCAGAAATACGTCAGTTTTATAAGAGCTAAGGTTGTTTGCGTGACCCAATTGCCGAACATATTTTGAATTTGTGTCGTATTTTCAAACGGTTAACGACACTATCGCGTTTTCGCTAGGATTTATATTGAAACCACGCGTGCAGATGGTATCATTTTTCTGTCTCTCACCTCTTTCACTCCATCTGAACGAGTAGGCTTTTCGTGTCATGTTATAAATAGTTTTTTCAAGGATACTAGAAAACGATGGTTCCATCTTTTTCACAATACTGTCTGCTAAAATCAACGCGCTTGCGGCGTGGGTGAAGACGAAACTTCATAACTCAACTATTTTCATTTCTACCTTATTTTTATACTTACAATTAATAATTCTATCGGTGTATCAATGTACATCATCACAATTGCACAAAGTGAAATATAACGTTAATTCTATGGTCCACTATCAGTCATGCCTTGCATTTTATTCTGTCAGCTAAACTTTATCTTCTTGTGTAAGAAAGCGGGTGATGGAAATTACCTTAAACTGAACGACTGGCATAAAAATAGCTAAGCATTATTTTATTTCACTAGTTTTAACGCTAGCAAATCACAGTGAATTATAATGGCACAACTTAACACATTTTAACACTCAAGAACAAATTTATATTATCAGCAAATCCGAATTAAATCTTCACGAAGGCTATTAACACACCTTCCACAAACTGGTTCTAAGACTACGTGTTTAGACTCCGAAAAATTCTGAGTGGCAACTGATAACTGATTTGAGAAGACGCAGTTTATATACATTATTATCTCTCTGATCTGTAGATTCCGTTACTTTTCACTCTATAGTGCACAGCAGAAAATCAGGAAACTACGTTTCTCCAGATAAAAGGTTTTACCGTCGCTCTGTCGGCCGTTGCTAATCGACAACAGAGGTGTCCTTCCGAGATTTTCCCCGTTTTCTTGAGATCAAGGATCTCCCCCTGTATGTACGAACATCACAGGGTCCCTCGTGAAAATATTTTGCCGATTGTCTCTTTTCAAAGAGGTTCGATGTTTTTTCCACTTGCATCTGTCTGATATCTGATGATTGACAGATAAGCTCGCGTGAGAAACTCGGGTGAACAAACCAGATTTCGCTCCCTGTAATGAATGGCAGGTCGCGGAAGTTGGTAAAATTTTTGTTTGTTTACGATTTAAGGAAAAGGGGCGTGGATTAAAGGTAAAAATGCAGGCATAAAAATGCTTGGCTTTGCTAGCGAATCATAGACCGTTAACGCCATTTCAGGGCTGTCAGATACTGTAGGCTATATTTCCATTATACGTCACATTGACAGAAGTACAGATGAGATCAGATAACTGGGACAAATTTTATAATGTTTACAGAACTACAGATGATCAGCCTGGGACAGATTTGAAGTGTTGAAAGTGCTACAGATGGGCTGAGATAACTGGGACAGATCTGTAATGTTGACAGAGCTGCATACGATCTAACTGAGATAGATTAGTAATACAGAACTACTGATGGTCTGACTGGTGGAGAATTGCAACGCATTCAGATATGTTTTGTTAAATTATTAATATGTGTCATAGTGGTATGAGAATGATTGTTGAAACATGTAACTAAGACAATAAATAAATTGACAACAAATACGATGTCAAGTAAGCAGAAACTACACATCAAACCCCAACTCCAACAACTGACTACAGAGATTACAGTTATATAACTACGGATAGAAAAATAAAGCAATCCACCAACAACAAACCGAAACCATAGAATAACAGAGACAGTTTATCACTGACATATCAAACAAAACAACACCATGAAACAATACACAATACAAAGACATAATTACTTATTGCAATTTTAGACACCATACGTCAAATCATCATTGACACAGTCATAAATCAGCTGGAGTTAAGGAAGACCACACTATGGGTAGACACACGAGGAAACAGAAAACACACATGGATCTTCATTTCAGCTAGTAGTAGGCCTACTTTTAACGACACGTCGGCACGCTAGCAATAATAGATATAGAGGTAAAATAATTACACTTAGAAAAAAATAAATAAATATGTATATGGATTGAACAAGCTGCAACACTTGAATAAACTTACGACGTGACGGCCAAACATACAGCTAGCAGTCCTTCACAAAGATAAATCTTTTCATGACTAATAAAAGTCTACCCCCCCCCCCCCCCTCCTCCCCCCCCCCCCCCCCCACAGCTAAATTTAAAATGAACAGGACAGAGCATAACTGACCAGTGGTCAAAATGCTATAAAAATGTACACAATATACCCCGACTTATAACCGAGAGATCACACCTCTTGTCAGGTTTTGACGTGATGTCCAATCTCGGAAATAAGTGAAACAAAAAACAGAATTTAACCATGTGATACTTTTAGCAGCACAGATATAGACGTTAGGGGAAGGCATCCAATTTACTGCCAAAGCGGAACAATTCAATTGTTAATAACATAATAATAATAATAATAATAATAAATTCTTTAAGCGCCAAACACGGCGCATAAGGCAGAAACCAGTGCTCTCCAGGTTGTTCGTTGTGACGCCACTCCTCTTAGCTCTTGCACATTATTTAGGCCCAACGTTCTTCCTTCTCTTATTATTGTTCTTCTGAGTGTTTCTTTTGGTCTTCCTTTTTTCCGCTTACCCTCAGGAACCCAAGTGAGCGCCTGTAGTGGTATTCTGTTGTTTTGCATTCGTAGGACATGACCGATATATGACCATCGTCTTTTCCTTATATAGTCGGAGACATATTTCTGCCTAGAGTCTTCTCTTATTTGTCGATTAGTCTTGAATTCTTTCCAACTGATGTTCATGAGTTTTCTAAGACATTTGTTCTCGAATGTATTCAGCTTGTTCTCCAATGATTTTGTTATTTTCCAACTCTCACAGCCGTATGTTAACACTGAGATAACATTTGAATTAAACAGACGAAGCTTGGTATGTATATTCAATGATCGTAATTTCCAAATGTTAGATAATCTATTGAAGGCGCTAGCTGCCAAAGCAATTCTAGTATGGATTTCTCTTGTTGTGTCACCATCCTGAGTCATTTTACTGCCTAAATAATTGAAACTTTCAACTTTCTGTAGTTTTTCCCCGTTCAAGATGATATCAAAGGTCTCGTTAGAAAAGTTCATAGCTTTAGTTTTAGAGGCATTTATTTGGAGACCAATTTTAACCGAGAGATGACACAAATTATTTATTGCTTCTTGGGATTGTCTTGGTGTTGAACTTAAGAATGCTACATCATCTGCGAAATCCAGGTCCCCCAGGAATTTTCCATTTGTCCATTTTATACCCAATTGTTCATTGTGGGTATAGTTTCTCATAACCCAATCAATAGCTATTCCAAAAAGTAGTGGTGACATAATACAGCCTTGTTTCACCCCTGTTTCTACTGTAAACCATTCTGTATTCCCTTTATTTGTTCTAACACAACATCTTGCATTGTCATATAGCGCTTTGATTATATTCACATATTTTGTTGGAAAACCATAGATTGTAAGTATCTTCCACAATGATGGGCGGTGTAGACTATCAAAGGCTTTTTGAAAATTTTATGTTTATATTTTTATCAATTCATTATACAAAAGTATGTAAGGCACAAAAGAATCTCTTATTTTTATTAGTACATTTATTAAGTTGTTAAAAAACTTGTAACTACCATGTTTAGGAATAAAAGACGCTAAAAAATATGGAGTTTGATGCGCAAGTTAAAGAACTGAACACTTATATCCTCTGCCACTTTAAATGATAATTCTTTCCTGAACCCGATTGTTTTAGTCGCAGATGTGAACTGGGTGTGTTAACGCTGACTACCCCTAACAATTGAAAAAGAAGCAGTTCTTTCAATCGTCGCCTCTATCACGGGCGATAAAGAGGCTGATGCCTTTGAGCTCCAACACGCCTCAAATAAGTGGGCTTGTCTGTGTAATCCAACTAGAGACATTCGCCACTATTTCAACATGAAATTGCAGTCACGAGGACAGGAGAAGAAAAAAACCAGAAAATCTTCTTCACTATACCCGGTCGACGCACACCATGCGCAACATGTGGACTGGACAATCATTGGGATAATCATTGCCCCCGCCCTCCCCCCGCCCCAAAAAAACCCCCAAACCAGCAACTCTCAACACAACCTCTGTCAAGGGACAAACTACACGGCCGTTACAATCTTTACCACCGACACAAACAAACCAAACAACCATCCCGCCAGTTGTCAGCAACTCTTCAGAAAATATAAACAGCATTATGTCGTCGGAATCGGATTCTGAAAACGCTAACAAGGACAATTTTACGGTATTTATCAACAAGAGGAAACAAAGTAAAAAGAAAACTACACAGGCGAAAATCAGGAGAACAACACAGCCATCTCCCCAATCCATTCCGGAGACAAGCATCAGTCAACCCAGCAGACCAACAGACAGATAATAATTCAAGCGATTCCGGCTCCAGGTACGCCTTACAAAGAGGATACCTCCCCTTCCAGAGCGACTCTTACAACAGAAGAAGGTTACCATGAGTCAAGCTTTGATGTAACTGCCTTAAGGATGGATGATGACGGAAACCCTATTACACATACCGTGACCTTCTGAAAAATACATAATGAACTCCCTTTTAAGTACACTGTTTGTTACATGGACGATGCGAACAGACGGAAAGGGGACTTGCGAATATTTCAAAACATTACTACTGATTTACTGAAGAATGGGAGAAGATCGGCTACCACGACAAGCTTGGGAAACAAAGAGCCAGGGATCCAGACCCCCAGGACGACCCAGAGTCCGCTGGGAGGACAATATTAAACAATCTTTGACGGACCGAGGACTAGAATGGAACCAGGCCAGGAGGAAGACAGCCGATAGGATAGTCTGGCGCTTTCTCTTCCAAACCTCTACACCTCACGGTAGAAGGGGAACGACTAAGTAAGTACTACTGATTTATCTTTATACATCCACAATTCCTTTTAGGTCGCACTCACTTTGTATAGATATATTTATGAGTAGCCGTGTAGATACTGAAATTTACATCGGTGTATACATTGGTGTCTGAATAGAATTCACGAGGGTAATGTTTTGTTTTCCTGCCCTCATCCTTTCGAACCTTTGTATTGTACGATGTTGTAAGAAAATTAGGTTTAAATAAACACATCACAATTACTTCTTCCTACCGCCCACTACAATGACAAACAGTTTAAACGTCATGACGCTCAATGTGAGAGGTCTCACAAATATGACAGATAAAATTGTAGCCTTCATTCCTTCATTCATAACCCTCCAAAGGAGCATAGGCCTTCAACAAACACATGCCAAGTCCTCCTGTCACGTGCCATCATCTCAAGTTCTTTCCACGTTCTCCTCAACATTTTCACCTCTGTTTCCAGCTCTCGACTCCATGTGCTTCTTGCTCTACCTCTGCTTTTCTTGCCCTGGGGGTTCCAGAACAAGGACTGCCTTGTAATGCTATCAACAGGTTTCCTCAGTGTATGTCCTATCCATCGCCATCGTTTTCTTCTCATCTCTTGTTCCACTGGCACTTGTCTAGTTCTTGTCGTCAGTTCTACGTTGGTAACCTTGTCATACCATTTTAATCCCTCTATTCTACGCAAGCACCCATTTATGAAAGTCTGTAGCTTTTTGGTAGTTGTCTTTGTTGTTCTCCATGTTTCAGAGCCATATAATAGTACTGACTTCACATTTGAGTTGAAGATTCTTATTTTCGTGTTGGATCCGACTTCTCTTGATCTCCATATATTTCCCAATGCAATGAAAGCTTCTCTTGCTTTTAGTATTCTTATTTTGATATCACTTTCTGTCCCTCCAACTTTATCTATATTGCTGTTATTATTACCTGCATTTATTCTCATTATCTTTGTCTTTTCCCTGTGTATTTTCAGACCCAATTGCCATGACCTCTCATCGAGTGTTTTCAATTTGTCCTGCATCTGATTAAGGTTATGGGACAGAAGAGCTAAGTCATCTGCAAAATCCAGATCATCCAACTGCTTAGTCAAGAGTCATCTGGATTCCATTTCTTTTGTGTGTTGTCGATTATCTCGTAACCCAGTCTATTGTTAGTAAGAAAAGAAATGGAGACAAGAGGCATCCCTGTCGCACTCCTGTTATTATCTCAAACGGTTCTGTAAGCTGTCCTTCATGAAGAACTCTGCATGTCATGTCTTCATATTTTTTCTTTATTAAATTAATGATCTTCAGGGGAACTCCATAATGCCTCATTAATTTTTAAAGTGATTCTCTGTCTACACTGTCAAATGCCTTTTTGTTACGACAGGGTTTATGATAATAGCCACTATCATAGTGAGCTCTTTTAAAGTTACACATTAAGGGTTTTGAAATGCTAGTAATATATATTATGTTTCGCGCTTCACGGTATTGAACGCTGAACGCGAATTTGTAGAGTTGCTTAGATTTATGATGACGTGTTGCGTTGGTATGCTAACACGTGACGACATTATAATTGCACCGTTTGGATTATGAATTCCATCCTAGTCAGACGTGACTTTTCAACGCTCTCGTTGATGATAGTAATTGTAAAGAGGTTTCTATATTATGTGGCACCAGGGTCTGCCGATTTGATATGGATACAAATAACGTCTCATTTTTATGGATGAATTATTCTTCGGATCAAGAATAGTTTCAGGGAGTATATTATTAATAAGTATCCAAATTATAAATATCGACCAACTTTGGTTATTCGTTACCGGATTACCGACATACGGAATCGCGAGTAAATAGCCAGACGTTGTGACGATTAATGAAGTAAATTCAGGAGACGGTCTTATATTTTGCATGAACATTATGTATAATTGGTTACTACTATGTCTCGTGGATTCTACGCCGTGAATAAATATATCTTGTGGACTCGTATCACCTATGGATGGACTTATTAACTAACTAACGTTATTGAAGTTTGATCAGTTCTACCCAGCATTCGTCACCTTTATAGATCAGTATGATTTCTCTACAAAGAAATAATTCAAAAAGGATAATGAGAAAACAATTAAAGACGTGGCCAGAAATAATGAACACTGTTTATTAATAAAAGAACTGGATAAAAATGTCAAGCAGCAAAGACAGACCTCCATGCCACACGCACGGGCAAAAACAGTAGTAACTAAGTGGTAACAAAGTGGTGGCCAATGTGGGGAACGAGAAAATTTTTTCTTCCACTGCAATAGGTTACCAAATTTGATTCAGAGCGACACTTTTCATTGCTAAGAACTGTTTACGATTACTATGCCCTTACGTGATTTGTAGAAAGCATGACATATTGCGCATGACGACTGGAGGTCAAAGTAACGTAATCACCTTTTCGCTGAAAGTCAATGGCGCAGCCGTTAGCAGTCTTCTCAAATGTCAAATGAAAATAATGCATCAAGTATACACATGGAAAGGATAAAGAAGAAACACTGTCAAACAATGAATAACAGTTCGCAACATCTCTTTATGCCGTTGATGCATGCCAGCACTGACCGGAGAATATATTCGAACGCAAAAAGATAAGTAGCCTTTGTCGGTTCAGTAATCAAACAGTGGTCCATTTGCTTTTGTGTAGGCATGTCTGTCTGATATTTTCGTTACATGTTACATGTTTTTGTAAAATTCCTGTATGTTCTTGTTATTTGTTTAAGCGGGTCAGTTGGTGGGAATCAGGATTTTTTGTAATGTCAGTGTCAATTGACCGCAGAAATCCTGATCGTTCCATAGCGCATATTTGAATATTTTCGATCTACATAGCATCCACTGCGAATACTGCGTGGCAGACTGTGTTTGTGCCCGAATTTATTCAAAATTATGTGTTTTTAGTTGTGAAGTTATGTATATACTTGTTGTATTTTATTGCAATAAGTTTCATTTTTATTCAGTTTCGTTATTTGTTTGTATTCTCAATTGTTAATTCTGATCTGACTTTCGTTTATTTATAAATATAAATTGTAACGTGTGTTAATGAGTCCATGTGACGTCATCGGTTTTATTTTAGTGTGATTTTGACCTATATTTTAGTTGGCATACCTCGTCACTTCCGTAACTCTAATTTATTTCATAGAATCTTTTTAATGTCTGTAAATTGTCAATTGTGGCGTAATATTGTGTTGTAATTCTTTTCATTTACTGTGTCTGATGTATTGTATTCATTCAAAATTGATATTATATTGATAATAGAATAAAATAAATATAAGATAATGATAATATAAAACGTATGATTAATTTCGTCTAAAATACTTGATGACTAATATGACTTCATCAATTTGCACTAGTAATCCACGTCACTACTAGTTATTCATCATGAGTATGGCATGATGTTATAATATATTGATCAATAAATATAAATTTAGATCTTACCTTGAATATGGTAAGCAGATTGAGGGGTACTTAGTAGACTGTTTTATTTATAGTACTTCGTTGGCCACTAGGCAGATATAATTGATTGATTGATTTATATTGTTGAATAAGATTTATAGTTGACTAAATAAATATATTATTTGGTTAAGATGTTGACTTTAGAGCATTTTGTTAAACTGGGACAAGAATTTTCTTTAAAAGGAGAAGCCCTGCGCGAATATGCATTGGCGGAACTAGCCAAGGCGGAGGCAGAATTAGAAGAACGCGAGGCAAAAGAAGAAAGGAAGAAAGCTGAATTAAAGCGCCAAGAAGAAGAACATGAGGCTAAATTAAAGCGTCAAGAAGAAGAACGTGAGGCCAAATTAAAGCGTCAAGAAGAAGAACGTGAGTCCAAATTAAAGCGCCAAGAAGAAGAACGTGAGGCCAAATTAAAGCGTCAAGAAGAAGAACGTGAGGCCAAATTAAAGCGTCAAGAAGAAGAACGTTAGTCCAAATTAAAGCGTCTATAAGAAGAACATGAGTCTAAGATAAAGCGTCAAGAAGAAGAACGTTAGTCCAAATTAAAGCGCCAAGAAGAAGAACATGAGGCTAAATTAAAGCGTCAAGAAGAAGAACGTAAGGCCAAATTAAAGCGTCAAGAAGAAGAACATGAGGCTAAATTAAAGCGTCAAGAAGAAGAACGTGAGTCCAAATTAAAGCGCCAAGAAGAAGAACGTGAGGCCAAATTAAAGCGTCAAGAAGAGGAACGCGAAGCAAAGAAATAAAAAATGAGAAAGGAACAAGAGGCAAAAGAAGAAATGAAATGTATTGCGGAAGAAAATAAAAGGAAACAAGATGAAATAATAAGGCAACAAGAAAAAGAGTTACAACTTCTTCGTTTTGAAGAATTAAGATTAAGAGCACAAATTCCTGCAATTAGCAATAATGAAGGGTCCCATATTACACCTTCATCAGAGCATAATACGGGCTATTACGTGTTTAGATTACCAATTTAGAACCCAAATTAAGACGTCAAGGCCTAAAATGCCACTCCCTACAGACCCAAGTAGAACAGTCCCAACTAAGATGGTTTGGCCATGTCTGCAGAATGGGAGAAGATCGGCTATCACGACAAGCATGGGAAACAAAGAGCCAAGGATCCAGACCCCGAGGACGACCCAGAGTCCGCTGGGAGGACAACATTAGACAATCTTTGAAGGACCGAGGACTAGAATGGAACCAGGCCAGGAGGAAGACAGCCGATAGAATAGTCTGGCGCTCTCTCTTCCAAACCTCTACACCTCACGGTAGAAGGGGAACGACTAAGTAAGTAAGTAAGTATTAAGACGATTTAACTTCTTATCTGGCTCGATTTGAACAAATACATCACGCTAACAAAATTGATAAATCTTGTTGGGTATTAAAACTTGAAGAATTTTTGGCTGGAGATCCATTAACAGCCATACGATCTCTGGACCATGCAGGTCGTAATAATTATGATACGGTAAGGTCAATATTGTTGAACCGTTTTCAACTCACTGAAAAGGGTTGTAAGGAAAAATTTAAAGCCGTGCTTCCTCATTCAAGCAAGGATTTTTCTGCATTTATTTCGTCGATACAGATGACTTTCCAAAGATAGATGGAATTAGCTGGGGTTAATAACTCATATGATAAGTTAGTGGATTTGATTCTAAGAAATAAAGTTTTATCTTCTGTTAGCAAACCACTTCGTGAATTTCTACAGTAACGCAAACCTTCTACGTTATCTACTATGGAAGAAATTGCTGTTAACTATTGTGTTGCACATCAAGGGTCGTGTTTTGCAAACACGCAGTTAAGAGAACCATTACCATTTGCTTCCAATATGTCATATCATGGTTATGACAAATCAAGAGCTCACAGCCTTGATAGGAATCTTACACATAGGAGATATTACGACAATAATTATCATAGACAAAATAATTTCTACAATAATGGTAACAATAATTATTATAAAAATAGAAATGGCAATATGAATAACAACTCATCCAGAGGTAGAACACAATTCAGAAACCAACCACCTCACTTCAGAAACGACAATTTCCAACAAAACAAAACATAGAACCAACCTTACAATGGGACTTCTTACAATAATAATAACTCTAACTGGAAAAATGGTAATAACAATTACAGACCAAGACATAAGAGTTACAATGGTAGAGGTAATAATAATAATCATAATTCAGTTGCTCAAAATAGACATCGTTCCACCTCAAGAAACCAACACAGGTTTGACCATAATGTAGGGGCAGCATTGACTACCAATGCACTTTCAATTGTTCATAATAATAATCATCGTCCAATACATTCATCTTCGTCATGTTGTGTTGTTGATAATAATGTGGCCAATATTTGTCCACAATGCAAGCTATTTTTCAGAAACTAAGTCATACGTCAATGAGGGTTACACAACCTATCCCTGCAATTAGCCTCACTGCAAATTATGGAACAGGGACATTGATTTTTAATAGAGGATTAGTCAACGGAAACATAGTTTCAGTGTTGAGGGACTCCGGATCAACCACGATAGGCATCCGTCAATCACTAGTACATCCTCGTTATGCTACTAAGGAGTTTGTACGTTTCATCACTTTCGGTGGGACCATTGAATACTATCCCTCTGCTATAATAGGCATTTTTTTTTAACCAGCGGCACTTGGGCTTTCAGCCCTTCGGCCCAATGACATGTCATTGCGAGGCTGGGGAACCTGAGGACTTTCCTTCCAACCCGGTCAGGAGCTTCGCTCCTTCCCATCCACAGAGGGTTTATCACAGGAGTCGTTCAGGTTATTCAGTCAAATTTCCGGTCGTAAACATTCTTTCAAACGCTGACACCCGGGTTTGAACCAGAACACCTGGTCGCCAGTACAACGCTGCAGCTATTACACCAGCGCGGCTCCCATAACAGGCATTAATACCCCATTTTTTTCAGGTAAAGTAAACGTGTGCCTACTTCAGAGTCCAATTGCTGATTTAACAGTCGGACGTATCCATGGCAGCAAAGAATGCACACCTGAGGAAATGTCAGAATGGGAAAGAAAATATTTGCAACCTCATTGCAAGACGGACACTGTTATTGCTATGGCTCAATTACGGGCCAATAAGTTGAATACATGTGGTACAGCAGTTTCCAATTTTGGTCTTTGTACCATTTTTGACCGCAAAACATGATACAAGAATAGGATTTTGGAATGTCAGGACAATGAATGAGACGGGTAAACTAAAACAGGTCACGGCAGAAATGAGGAACTATAGGTTACACAGTCTAGGGATAAGCGAAAGCAGATGAACAGGGGCAGGAAAAGTTAAAACAGCAACAGGAGAAACAGTACTTTACTCTGGAAGAGAGGATGGACAGCACAACAAAGGCGTAGCCATTATTTTACGGAAAGGAATAGAAAGGCCATTACTGGAATGGAAACCCATTAACAACAGACTGATAAGATTAAGATTGAGAGGTAGATTCACCAATACGACAATAATGCAATGCTACGCACCAACGAATAACAGCGATGAAGAGGTCAAGGATGAATTCTACCAACAACTGCAGAAAGAAATGGAAGACACACCTAGATCTGATCTTATAATAGTAATGGGAGACCTCAATGCGAAAGTTAATACACACAATACATATAATGAAAGAGTAATGGGGAAATGCGGCAGCGGAATAGCAAACGAAAATGGAAATAAATTAATAAGTTTCTGTAGTATTAACAACCTGGTTATTGGAGGAACAATTTTCCCACATAAAGAAATTAACAAATTAACATGTGAATCACCACATGGTCGGGACAGAAACCAGATAGACCACATCATGATTAATGGTAGATGGAGACATGCATTACAAGGTGTGAAGGTAAGAAGAGGTGCAGATGTGGGAAGTGATCACCATTTAGTAGTAGCAAAACTGAAAGTGAAATTAAGAATGGCTGGACCAATTGTAACTACACAGAAAAGGTTTGACATCAGCAAATTGAAGGATCATTTTACCAGAAAAGCTTTTGCGGCTGACATAAAGAAACGATATCAATTTGCCAAAAGTCAGGAAAAGACATTGACTGATGATATAGACCAGAAATTCAACACCATTTCAACAATATATAAGGAAAACAGCAAATCATGCTTGGGATTGCAGGAAAGGAAGAAGCAAGACTGGATAACACCAGAAACATTAAACACCATAACACTGAGACAGGAAATGAAAAGAAAGAAAACAGAAGCGAAGTCCCCCAGGTTAAAGCAACTATATAGCGAACAGTACAGTCAGCTGGACAAGGAAGTTAAACGCCAAACCCGAGCCAACAAAAGGAATTTCCTAGACGATCTTGCAAGACAAGCAGAAGAGGCAGCACTGAGAAATGAACAAAGCACAGTATACAAAATAACTAAATTCATCAGCGGAAAACGAGGTGAAAACAATATTACATGTTAAAGGCCGATGATTGATCCGTGTCAATAGCGAAAATGTATAGGTGAATGCGTGTTTAAAACCACTGAACAATTTAGTTACGTGCATGATATAGGGAGTTCATTTCTTCAAATTTTGATACATAACACTTTATGTTATCTTTATAAATAAATTATTTATTGCAAAATCTGTAACGGTAGTCATGAAATTAGCTCGTATACTAAGAGTTAGTAAGATATAAGCAAGGAAATCTCATCACGACAGCAGAGGGACAGGAAATAAGATGGGTAGAGCACTTCAGAGAAACGCTGAACAGGGAACCACCAATGACACAATTGAATGTTCCTGAAGCTGAAAACGATCTAGATGTAAATACAGACATTCCACGAAAAGAAGAAATCATCACAGCAATCAAAGGGTTAAAGAACGGAAAAGCTCCTGGCCATGATAACTTAAATGCAGAGATATTTAAGACAGACCCTGAGCTAGCAGCAGAACTATTAGAACCACTATTTGCACAAGTGTGGAAAACGGGGAAAACACCATCAGAGTGGAACAAAGGAATAATTGCCAAATTGCCCAAGAAAGGGAGATCTTGCAGACTGCAATAATTGGAGAGGAATCACTCTTCTCTCAGCTCCCAGCAAAATACTAGGCAGGATAATTATACAGAGAATTTCAAAAGCAGTAGACCACAAACTGAGGAAAGAACAAGCAGGATTTAAAAAGAACAGAAGATGTGTAGATCATATATTGACTCTCAGGAACATTATAGAGCAATGCTCAGAATGGCAAAGACAGCTGTACATTAAATTCGTTGATTTTGAAAAGGCTTTTGACAGCATACATAGGGACAGTTTATGGAAAATACTGAGGGTTTATGGAATTCCAAGCTGCATAGTGTCAATAATAAAAAGCATCTATGCCAAATTTACGTGTAGTGTTGGGCAAAGCAACCTAACCTTTGAGGTGAAGACAGGAGTACGAAAGGGATGCCCCTTATCAACCACTCTATTTTTAACAGTCATAGACAGGGTGATGCGCCAAACAACAGAGGGCAGTCCATGAGGAATAAGATGGACTCTATTTTCTACATTTGAAGATCTGGAATATGCAGATGACATTGAACTACTAGCACATTCACATCAACACATCCAGGAAAAAACGGATATACTTAATAAGTTTAGCCAGCAGGTGAGCTTGAACATCTATTTAAAGAAGTCAGAGGTCATGACGCATAATGTGAGCAACCCTAAGCCCATATCAGTAAGGAATCAGCAACTGGTCCAGACAGACACCTTCACATACCTAGGATGCATAGTAACACTAGACGGCGTGGCAGGCAAAGACATCAGCATCAGAATGAATAAATCAAGAACAGCCTTTTTAGCCTAAACAACATCTGGAAGTCCTCTCAATACAGCACAAGCACAAAATTAAGATTATATCAGAGCTGTGTGCTTTCTGTTCTTCTCTGTGGTGCAGAATGCTGGAGAGTTACAGAGAAGGAAATGTCGAAATTGTCCTCTGTTCACACAACATGCCTAAGAAAAATTCACCGAATCTTTTGGCTGAATACCATCACCAACCAAGATCTGCTTGCTCGGAGCAAGCAAGAGGACATGCACACCATCATAGCTGGCAAACGCTGGAGCTGGGTTGGCCATGTCCTCAGAAGAGACCCCGATGCCATCACAAGAACAGCTATGCTTTGGACCCCTGAAGGAAAACGAAAGAGAGGCCGATCAAAAACAACCTGGCGGAGGACTGTTGAGGCTGAGATGCAAAGAATGAACCAGAGTTGGGGCACTGTACGAAGGATGGCCGCCGACCGAGCAAAGTGGAATCAATTTGTTGTTGCCCTACAAGACGCCACTAGGCTTGGTGGCCATTGACTGCTTTGACGGTTGGCGGCTAAGGATCAAAGAAGAAGAAGAGACCATTTTTGAAACAAAGGAGGATGATGAGACCAATTCAATTAAATATAATAATGCTGATATACCAAGAGTTTGTGACTATGCCACTACAGGCACATCAACTGTCACTCAGTTTGACGCTGTTGTGCGCACATCTTATGATGTACCAATACACAGATTTTTCTTTTTATATTTGTGTCCTATGACCACAGGTATACTATATTCATTTTGTTCTACATACACGCAGGTGGTTAGAGAATTTTCAATTTCTACTCTCACATATTTTCTTAAAAAAATGTCGATGATTATCTTATTACTACTTGTATTGAATACGATGTCCAGTGCTCATTGCACTACACATGAGACGATGGTGTTTCATTCGACCACTGACATGCGCATACCTGTTCATGTCACATTCTGATATAACTCAACACTCTGGGTTATTAATAGTTGATTTTTCTAGTAATATCTTTAAGGTGTTTGATATTCGTCTTCAACATATAAGAAGTTCTTTTCAGCATCTCAATGACAAGGTATTTACTTATTGTCATTTTTCTAATCTTTCGGTAATTCAGGAGGAGGAATAATCCTTTCCTGAAATCCAAATGTCTTTTCCTATACCTACATTACAATCTTCCGAGTCTTGGAGAAATGTAACTATTTCTCCTTCACTAACATCTCAAGAAAATAATACAATCTGTAAACTCTTAGAGACTTATTCTGATCTTTTGACTGATATACCGGGTCGTACATCAATCATTTCTCACGACATTATACTTAAGGACAACACACCAACAAAACTTTGTCCTTACTCAGTTCCTATTCACTATCAAGATAAGACATCACAGGAACTTAATCAAATGTTAGCTTTAGGTATCATAGAAAAAAGGAACTCCCCACTTTCTTCTCCGTTAGTTATTGTCAGAAAAAATGACAATAATATGCGTCTGTGTGTCGATTACAGAAAACTTAATGCTCAAACTGTGGCAGACAGTGAACCTCACCCTCTTATTGACGATCTACTTATCCGTCTGTCGTCAGCAACATATTTCACTAAAATTGATTTAACCAAGGAATATTGGCAGATTCCCTTAACAGAACAAGCCAAATATTTTACAGAGTTCTCGACTCCACAAGGTCTCTACCAGTGGAATGTCATGCCTTTCGGGCTCATGAACGCACCTGCAACGTTCATTCGCATGATGCAAAAATTTTTATCTTGCAGACCAGACATTATCACATATATAGATGATATTTGTCTATTTAATTCTTCATTTGGTGAACATATTTTAGGATTAAGTTCAGTATTAGACATCTTAAGATCTAACAACTTAACAGCCAGACCAAGTAAAATGCAAATAGCTTTTCACGAAATAACATTTTTTGGACATATCATAGGGGCTGGACGTATCCAAACCATCCCCCATAATGTATCGAAAATTTTAAAATTATCAGTTTCAAAAACAAAGAAACAAATTAGGAGCTTACTGGGTCTTGTCCAGTATTATAGCAGATTTATACCCAACTTGTCGTCCATCACGGCTGTCTTGTCTTCGTTATTGAGGAAAGATATGCCTACAAAAATTACGTGGACAACAGACTGCAACACAACGTTTAATAAAATTTTGACAATCTTTTCCCGGCCACCTATTTTAAGGTTGCCAGATACTAAAAAAATGTTCATTCTCCGTACAGATGCAAGCAGTTACGGATTAGGAGGTAGCCTGTTACAAGAACATGACGGCGTACTTCACCCAACTCTCTTCATATCGAGAAAACTCACCGATGCCGAACTCAAATACTCTGTGATAGATAAAGAACTCCTTGCAGTTGTCTGGGCAATTCAAAAGCTGGAAAAGTTCCTACTCGGCGCCCCGTTTATCATCCAAACCGACCAAAAAGCAGTAGCTTCACTCAGAAGAGCTATTCACAAGAACGCCAAGTTAGCGCGATTTTCCATACTGCTTCAACCATTTCATTTTACAATAGAAGCCATTCCGGAACACGAAAATGTGGTGGCAGATGCCCTATCACGCCATCCGTCATCGTCAAACGAAGAGAATTACGAACTCACTGAACTAAAACTTTTTATATGCTGGAATTTATTCAGCTATATTCAAGAGATGACAAACTTACAACTCATAAAGGGCAAAGACATTAAGTTGTTCACAAACGGTGGAACATTTTGTTACAAAATTTCGGATTGAAAGAACTTACGTGATCGTGAATCAAATATATGAAAACGAAACTTTCTTGAAATGTTCAGAAAACAATATTACGTTTCAAATAGTCGCATGACATTATCGAGTTCGTTTAAATTTTAATGAACTTTGGTTGGTGTCCATACGTAGCTCAATCGATTTCAAACATTCTTCTATCAAGATACGATTGACAATAGGGTCAAAACTGACTTATACATACTTTCAAGTACTGTCATTTGAACTCAGGATCATCTATAGCTTCATGAAATATTGTTAATCGAACATTACACACATGGATGCACTAAGGACAGCTTATTCGTCGGAATTGACACTAGTTTTTTCAATAATTTAAAGAATGAACCACAGTTGGGGCACTGTACGAAGGATGGCCGCCGACCGAGCAAAGTGGAATCAATTTGTTGCTGCCCTACAAGACGCCACCAGGCGTGATGGCCGCTGACTGCTTTGACGGTTGGCGGCTATGGATCAAAGAAGAAGAAGAAGATTTCAATAATTTATTGTGATTAAATAAAAGGAAAAGATATGAATTTATAAACAAACAGTATCACACAATTAATTAATATAAGTACTTTAGGTAAGTAACTATTGATTATTAAATGCATTTAATTACTTATGATAACATAATGATGATGTATAATTATAAGTATTAAGTTTTATTAGTTGATAGATTAATTTGGTTATATTTACTTAGATAATTTCTTTTGCATACATATATTCTATTATAATCTTTTAATTTCTTATTACTTTCTCTTCATGCATTCTTAATTTTTCTTTACTTTCTTTAACAATGATACAATACTTTTTTTTACATCATCCACACATTACATTTATTTAATTCTATATTTAATTAGTTTTAGATTATGATGTTGTTTAATACAACAAATTTATTAGTTAAGTCATAATTTTAGTTACTTACATAATTATTTACTGTACTATCTGACAGTTGACATTTCTTTAGTTAACCTAGTATATTTTAATTTATTTTGTGACATGTACTTTATTTGACTACAACCTTTGACAATGTTTTAATCAAAACATCGTGGGACGTATATCGATAATCTTTAATTATTTTTTTGAAACAATTAAGAAAAAAAATCCATAGAATAGATTTTTTTACCCCCGTCGGTCAGGGGAATGTCACGACAGGGTTTATGATGTTAGCCACTTTTATAGTGAGCTCTTTTAAAGTTACGCATTAAGGGTTTTGAAATGCTAGTAATATATATTGTGTTTCGCGCTTCACGGTATTGAACGCGAATTTGTAGAGTTGCTTAGATTTATGATGACGTGTTGCGTTGGTATGCTAACACGTGACGACATTATAATTGCACCCTTTAGATTATGAATTCCGTCCTAGTCAGACGTGACTTTTCAACGCTCTCGTTAATGATAGTAATTGTATAGAGGTTTCTCGATTATATGGCACCAGGGTCTGCCGATTTGATATGGATACAAATAACGTCTCATTTTTATGGATGAATCATTCTTCGGATCAAGAATAGTTTCAGGGAGTATATTATTAACTCTTTCAGTCCCAAGCAAAAAAGTGGGTTTTGCCCAAACAAAAATGGCCATACCAGTATGTTTTTATTGTTTTTGTTTGGAAATAATCTTTTTAAATGTTCATATTCATAAATAACAAAAGTCCATAATGGATGGCTATACTTTAAGAAAATAGCGTTTTTGAGTTGTCAAAAGTAGAAAACAGCCCTAGAAAGGATCAAGAGATACGAAAGCCAGTATACTGTTGATTGGGCCAAATGGGTCTAGCGGGAAGTACAGTATACTGGCTCTTGGGGGTTAAAGAGTTAATAAGTATCCAAATTATAAATATCGATCAACTTTGGTTATTCGTTACCGGATTACCGACATACGGAATCGCGAGTAAATAGCCAGACGTTGTGACGATTAACGAAGTAAATTCAGGAGACGTTCTTATATTTTGCATGAACATTATGTGTAATTGATTACAACTGTGTCTTGTGGATTCTATGCCGTGAATAAATATATCTTGTGGACTCGTACCACCTATGGACTTATTAACTAACTAACGTTATTGAAGTTTGATCAGTTCTACCCAGCATTCGTCACCTTTATAGATCAGCACGATTTCTCTACAGTGAAATAAGTAAAAAAGGATAAGGAGAAAACAATTAAAGACGTGGCCAGAAATAATGAACAGTGTTTATTAATAAAAGAACTGGATAAAATTGTCAAGCAGCAAAGACAGACCTCCAAGCCACAAGCACGCGCAAAAACAGTAGTAACAAAGTGGTAACACTTTTCGTAGTCCACAAATCCGGTGTATAGTGGTGATATCCATTCCAGACTTTGTTCAACTATTATTCTCACAGTGGCTATTTGGTCTGTACTAGATCTCTTTTGTCGAAAACCTGCTTGTTCATCTCTCAGTTTCTTGTCTATGTACTCTTTTAATCTTTTAAGGATAATCCTGTTTAATACTTTTCCTGGCACTGAAAGTAACATTATTCCTCTATAATTTGTGCATTCTTGTAAATTTCCCTTCTTAGGCAACTTAACTAGATATCCTTCCTTCCATTCTGCTGGTTTCTCTTCCTTTTCCCAGACTTTACCAAGTAATGTATATAATATCTCTGTAGCAGTGTCGATATCTGCTTTGATGGCCTCTGCTGGAATGCCACCAGTTCCAGACGCTTTTCCATCTCTTAGAAGCTTTATGGCTTTCTTTATTTCTTCCTTCGTTGGTCTTTCACCGTTAATTTGTAGCTCTTCTTCTGCTGGCTGGATGTCCGAGGGGTTTTGTGGAGCTGGTCTATTGAGAACGTCCTCAAAATATTCTGTCCACCTCTTCATTTGCTCTTGTAAATTGCTGAGCAAATTCCATTCTTGTCTTTTATGAAGCAACTTGTTTGCTTGTATTTCCCCGTTAGCTTTTTTGTGCTGTTATACAGTTCTCTCACATTACCTTTGGCTGCAGCATCTTCTGCCTCTCTTGCCAAACAATTTTAGCCTTAATACAAACATATAAACCAAATTTTATGTTTCTTCAAGAAACACTGGTTAATGACGAATCACGTGCGAACCACATCACAACACTACTAGGTTTACGAAACGCACATATTTGCTTAGGAACATCACACACGGGTGTAGCTATCCTGCAGACTTTAGATCAATGTGAAATAACACATAAAATAAAGATAGAGAAGGCAGGTTTGCAATAATACAAATAAGAAATTCAAACGATCACACAGATACACACACCTTAATAAACAATTATGCTCCAGCAGTGAGAGCACAACAATTACATTTCTACCAAACACTGTCTGACACGGTAACTCAACGATATAAAGGAAACCCAGTCATAATAGGAGGAGGCTTTAACTTAGTATTACATGAATTAGATAGAATACGAGGGAAACTACACTCAGAAAGAAACCGAATAAGGACAGAACATGGGCAAATAGACATACTGAAAGACACCTTAGAGGAACTCGACTTATCAGACGCATACAAGAAAAAATACCCAAAAGGTACAGAGACAACATACGCCGACAGAACACGCCCCTTTGGAAGTTCTACGAGATTGGACAGATTTTATATACATAGTTGTTACACCATTATTTAAGTAAGAAACATAAATCATACTACTAATTTCTCTGACCATAAAGTAGTCCTTCAATCTGTCAACGGAAAAGAATATTTAAACTTTACGAAAAGATCTCCCCACTGGAAGTTCAACAATTGTCTATTACAAAACGAATTATATATTACTACGAGTACTATTGTCAGGTTGCTATTTCGCAGTGACGAAAAGTTAGTCGGTCTACACTGAGTTTTGGCAACACTGGTATAATTTGACCGGCGAAGTCATGTGACAAGACGGAAGCGGTACAAATTTGGCGCAAAGGCAGTCAGTCAGTTCCTAGCCATTGTCCCGAGTGGACGGATGTATTCTTCCCTGTGCCAGCAATTGTGCTGTGGAGTCCATGCTACGGACTATTTGTTATAGACGCCTGCCATGTTCAAGTCCTATTGGATTATTAAGTTATTATTCGAGGACAGTGTAGTGTCTGGGTTGATTTAGTTACAGGCCGGTATAAGTTGCCGAAGGTTTGTGTATTTCTTTGTCGTAGATTTTGGGCCACTCATGATGAGTTATATTCATGACAGTTTATCAGTGTAGTAATTCTGTCGTGTATGATACGGACAGTCTAAGTGGTTAATGCATTTCATTGTTATATTGTATTTCACTTGTTTGTTGGCCGTATGAGTCCTTATTATGTGTGCATAATATTAAAGGGAAGTACCTGTAGAAGGTGTTGATTTTCTTATGTCAGCCATTGCGGTGTGGCAGAACTCCTAGTGTAGAAGCCTATTATTCTTATTATCATTATTATTATAAGCCCACATTATTGTTATTATCATTATTATTATAAGCTCACATTATTGTTATTATCATTATTATTATAAGCCCACATTATTGTTATTAACATTATTATTATAAGCCCACATTATTGTTATTATCATTATTATTATAAGCCCACATTATTGTTATTAACATTATTATTTCAAGCCCACATTATTGTTATTATCAATTATTATTATACGCCAACATTATTGTTAATATCATTATTATTATAAGCTCACATTATTGTTATTAACATTACTATTATAAGCCCACATTATTAATATTAACATTATTATTATAAGCCAACATTATTGGTATTATCATTATTATTATAAGCCCACATTATTGATATTATCATTATTATTATAAGCCCACATTATTGTTATTAACATTATTATTATAAGCCCATATTATTGTTATTAAAATTATTATTATAAGCCCACATTATTTTTATTATCATTTTTATTATAAGCCAACATTATTGTTATTATCATTATTATTATAAGCCCAGATTATTGTTATTATCATTATTATTATAAGCCCACATTATTGTTATTATCATTATTATTATAAGCCCACATTATTGTTAATAACATTAATATTATAAGCCCACATTATTGTTTTTCACATTATAATTATAAGCCCACATTATTGTTATTAACATTATTATTATAAGCTAACATTATTGTTATTATCATTATTATTATAAGTCCACATTATTGTTGTTATTATTATTATTATTATAAGCCCACATTATTGTTAATAACATTAATATTATAAGCCAACATTATTGTTATTAACATTATTATTATAAGCAGACATTATTGTTATTATCATTATTATTATAAGCTCACATTATTGTTATTATCATTATTATTATAAGCCCACATTATTGTTTTTCACATTATTATTATAAGCCCACATTATTGTTATTAACATTATTATTATAAGCTAACATTATTGTTATTATCATTATTATTATAAGCCCACATTATTGGTATTATCATTATTATTATAAGCCCACATTATTGTTTTTCACATTATTATTATAAGCCCACATTATTGTTATTAACATTATTATTATAAGCCCACATTATTGTTATTATCATTATTATTATAAGCCCATATTATTGTTATTATCATTATTATTATAAGCCCACATTATTGTTATTAACATTATTATTATAAGCCCACATTATTGTTATTATCATTATTATTATAAGCCCACATTATTGTTATTATCATTATTATTATAAGCCCACATTATTGTTAATAACATTATTATTATAAGCCCACATTATTGTTATTATCATTATTATTATAAGCCCAGATTATTGTTATTATCATTATTATTATAAGCCCACATTATTGTTATTATCATTATTATTATAAGCCCAAATTATTGTTAATAACATTAATATTATAAGCCCACATTATTGTTATTATCATTATTATTATTATAAACCCACATTATTGTTATTATCATCATTATTATAAGCTCACATTATTGTTATTATCATTATTATTATAAGCCCACATTATTGTTTTTCACATTATTATTATTAGCCCACATTATTGTTATTAACATTATTATTATAAGCTAACATTATTGTTACTATCATTATTATTATAAGCCCACATTATTGTTGTTATTATTATTATTATTATAAGCCCACATTATTGTTAATAACATTAATATTATAAGCCAACATTATTGTTATTAACATTATTATTATAAGCCCACATTATTGTTATTATCATTATTATTATAAGCTCACATTATTGTTATTATCATTATTATTATAAGCCCACATTATTGTTTTTCACATTATTATTATAAGCCCACATTATTGTTATTAACATTATTATTATAAGCTAACATTATTGTTAGTATCATTATTATTATAAGCCCACATTATTGGTATTATCATTATTATTATAAGCCCACATTATTGTTTTTCACATTATTATTATAAGCCCACATTATTGTTATTAACATTATTATTATTATAAGCCCACTTTATTGTTATTATCATTATTATTATAAGCCCACATTATTGTTATTATCATTATTATTATAAGCCCACATTATTGTTATTAACATTATTATTATAAGCCCACATTATTGTTATTAACATTATTATTATAAGCCCACATTACAGTGGTGCAACTATAATAAATAGTTATCTGACAGGCTGGCACCCCTGTCTATGTAAAAAGAAATGAAGTTACGGAAACGAAACCAAATGAACAAACTTTGCTGTGGGACGGACATCCGGAGTCTGAGGCTCGTATGACTGTCAGTGGTGAAAGCTGAAATAAGCCACTGACACGAAAAGGTACATCCTGACAGCAAAACGTGAAACAAGAATAGGATTTTGGAATGTCAGGACAATGAGCGAGACGGGTAAACTAAAAAGGTCACGGCAGAAATGAGAAACTATAGATTACACAATCTAGGAATAAGCGAGAGCAGATGGACAGGGGCAGGGAAAGTTAAAACAGCAACAAGAGAAATAGTACTTTACTCTGGAAGCAGAGGGTGGACAGCACAATGAAGGTGTAGCTATTATTCTACAGAAAAGGATAGAAAGGACACTACTGGAATGGAAACCCATCAACAACTGACTGATAAGAATACGATTGAGAGGGAGATTCACCAACACTACAATAATGCAATGCTACGCGCCAACAAATGACAGCGATGAAGAGGTCAAGGATGAATTATATTAACAACTGCAGAAAGAAATGGAAGACACACCTAGATACGATCTTATCGTAGTAATGGGGGACGTTAATGCGAAAGTAGGAACACGCAATACATATAATGAAAGAGTAATGGGGAAATGCGGCAGCGGAACAGTAAACGAAAATGGGGATAAATTAATAAGTTTCTGCAGCATTAACAACCTGGTCGTTGGAGGAACACTTTTCCCAAATACAGAAATTTACAAATTAACATGGGAATCACCACATGGTCGGGACAGAAACCAGATAGAACACATCATGATTAATGGTAGATGGAGACATGCATTTCAAGATGTGAAGGTAAGAAAAGGTTCAGATGTGAGAAGTGATCACCATTTAGCAGTAGCAAAACTGAAAGTGAAACTCAGAACGGCTGGACAACTGTAACTACGCAGGAAAGGTTTGACATCAGCAAATTGAAGGACCCCCTTACCAGAAAAGCTTTTGCAGCCGATGTATAAAGAAGCGATATCAATTTGCCACAGTCAAGAAAAGACATTGACTGATGATTTAGACCAGAAATTCAACACCATTTCAACAATATATAAGGAAAACAGAAAATCATGCTTGGGATTCCAGGAAAGGAAGAAGCAAGACTGGATAACACCTGAAACATTAAACACCATAACGATGAGAAAGGAAATGAAAAGAAAGAAAACAGAAGTGAAGTCCCCCAGGTTAAAGCAACTATATAGCGAACAGTACAGTCAGCTGGACAAGGAAGTTAAACGCCAAACCCGAGCCAACAAAAGGAATTTCCTAGACGATCTTGCAAGACAGGCAGAAGAGGCAGCACTGAGAAATGAACAGAGCACAGTATACAAAATAACTAAAATCATCAGCGGAAAACGAGGTGCAAGCAATATTTCATTAGTAAGGAAATCTCATCACGACAGCAGAGGGATGGAAACAAAGATGGGCAGAGCATTTCTGAGAAACTCTGAACAAGGAACCACCAGAAACACATTAATGTTCCTGAGGCTGAAAACTAGCTAGATGTTAATACAGACATTCCACGAAAAGAAGAAATCATCACAGCAATCAAACGGTTAAAGAAGTGAAAAGCTCCTGGCCATGATAACTTAAGTGCAGAGTTATGTAAGACAGACCCTTTTAGAACCACTATTTGCACAAGTGTGGAAAAAAGGGACAACACAAACGGAGTGGAACAAAAGAATAATTGTCAAATTGCCCAAGAAGGGAGATCTTGCAGTCTGCAATAATTGGAGAGGAATCACTCTTCTCTCAGTTCCCAGCAAAATACTGGGCAGGATAATTATACAGCGAATTTCAAAAGCAGTAGACCACAAACTGAATAAAGAACAAGCAGGATTTAGAAAGAACAGAAAATGTGTAGATCATATATTTACCCTCAGGGACATTATAGAGCAGTGCTCAGAATGGCAAAGACAGCTGTACATTAATTTTGTTGACCTTGAAAAGGCTTTTGACAGCATACATAGGGACAGTTCATGGAAAATACTGAAGGCTTATTGAATTCCAAGCTGCATAGTGTCAATCATAAAAAACCTCTATGCCAACTTTACGTGTAGCGTTGGGCAGAGCAAACTAACCTTTGAGGTGAAGACAGGAGTACGACAGAGATGCTCCTTATTAACCACTCTATTGTTAAAAGTCATAGACTGGGTGATGCGCCAGACAACAGAGGGCAGTCCAAGAGGAATAAGATGGACTACTTTTTCTACATTCGAAGATCTGGAATACGCAGAGGACATGGCACTGCTAGCACATTCACATCAACACATCCAGGGAAAAAACGGATAGACTTAATAAATATAGCTAGCAGGTGGGCTTGAATATCAATCTAAAGAAGTCAGAGGTCATGACGCTCAATGTGAGCATCCCTGGTCCCATATCAGTAAGGAATCAGCAACTGGAACAGACAGACACTTTCACATACCTAGGATGCATAGTAACACCAGACGGCGGAGCAAGCAAAGACATCAACAAGAGAATGAACAAAGCAAGGACAGCCTTTTTTAGTCTAAACAACATCTGGAAGTCCTCATAGTACATCACAAGCACAAAATTAAGATTATATCATAGATGTGTGCTTTCCGTGCTTCTCTATGGTGTGGAATGCTGGAGAGTTACAGAGAAGGAAACGTCGAAATTGTCCTCTTTTTATACAACATGCCTGAGAAAAATTACCGTATCTTTTGACCGAATACCATCACCAACCAAGATCTGCTTACTCAGAGCAAACAAGAGGACATGCACACCATCATAGCTGGCAAACGCTGGAGCTGGGTTGGCCACGTCCTCAGAAGAGACCCCGATGTCATCACAAGAACAGCTATGCTATGGACCCCTGACGGAAAACGAAACAGAGGCCGACCAAAAACAACTTGGCGGAGGACTGTGGTCCCTGAGATGCAAAGAATGAACCAGAGTTAAGGCACTGTACGAAGGATGGCCGCCGACCGAGCAAAGTGGAATCAATTTGTTGTTGCCCTATAAGACGCCACAAGGCGTGATCGCCACTGACTGCTTTGACGGTCGGCGGCTAAGGATCATTTTTTTTTTAAAAACAATTATTTATCGTTCTTTCCACTTTACAAAAACAGGTACATTTTGCATGAAATACAAGAAAAATACATTGCAAATTACATATGAAACCTCGTGCGCACTCTCACTTCCATTGTTTACTTAAACAAGTTAAAAAATAAAAGGAATAATTGAATAATCAAATACTTAAAAACATTTTAAATAATAAGTAATTTAGAATTTATATAGGTTTAAAGAGTAACAGTGGAATAAATAAAGTTATTTTAATTTTAAAGAAGAATAAAAAATAAAATTGGTTTAGTGCTAAGCAAATTCATATTTAGTTCATAGTATTTTACACATAAAAAAACTTACACTTGCTCACACTTTCACATGTACACTTGAACTACTGTTTAGACACTCCGAAATGAGTCAAACCATTTAAGAAGGAACATGAAGAAGAGAGAAAGCCTTGAATCTGCACCAATATACCGATATATACGCGTACATACACGCACATACATACTTTCGTTCCGTTTTTCGATTCTTGATTTGTAATTCTTTTTCAATTAACTAAAACCAGTACAATTTTATAATACATATAACCACTCACGCAAACTCGCACTCATTGGCACACTTAAAAGAAAGTTTTCATATAAACTCGTTCACACACACATTGGAAATTGCACCCATAAAGCCAAACATGGCTATAATTATTTAACATATGTACTGTCAGCCCCAGGTCTAAATTAGTTTCCTCCCCCCCCCCTCCCCTCCCCCACCCCCCACAATCCCTTCAAACATTGATATATTGTGTTTTTTGTAGGTATAATTGTGAGAATAAGTGGGCGTTGTACTGTTTCTCTTCATACACCGCGCAGTTCCTACATATCCAGACTAAATATTTAAATTCCACTAGCAGGGTCAAAAGTTTCAGTTCTACTTGTTTTGTACACTTTGGAAGGGAATTTAGCATGATAGCTCTATACATGTCAATACCGCGTGGGATGTAAACCGTCAATTCCTTTTTGAAAATTTCTATTGTAGAAGTAACTGTACTACAGTAAAAGAAACAAATGATCTTTTGTCTCCTGTGTATTGGTGTTACATAATTTGCATTTTGGGAGATTTTTCCATTGTGCAACAAGTTTTTGCCTAATGGGTGTCATGCTATATAATAATCTAAGGGTGACTTCCTTTGCGGATGGAGCAACTGGTAACTCGTGTAGGCTCCTAAAAATAGGTTGGTAATCAGTTATGACATAATTGTACCCACGTTTTATCCTTGTCACTAATGAGGGTTCTTGTGCAGTAATGAGATTCCTGTAAATTGAAAGTGTGTTTTGTTGTAATAAAGATGTGTTTCCTTGTATGCTTTGTATGCATTGTTTGTAGAACCGTGGTAAAGTGCCAAAATGATAAGGTTGATTATTGTTTTAACGACACAAGTTTCATAATATTAAAGCAATATAATAATGAGGTAGATTATTGTTGTAACGACACACGTTAGATAATCTTAAACCAATATAATAATGAGGTAGATTATTGTTGTAACGACACAAGTTAGATGATCTTAAGCCAATATAATAATGAGGTTGATTATTGTTGTAACGACACGTTAGATAATCTTAAACCAATATAATAATGAGGTTGATTATTGTTGTAACGACACAAGTTATATAATCTCAAAACAATATAATAATGAGGTTGATTATTGTTGTAACGACACACGTTAGATAATCTCAGACCAATATAATAATGAGCACGGGGGGTATTGTTCAGGAATTTTAACGATTTCTCCCATGTACTTGATTCTTAAAGCTTTTATTTTTGTTGCTATATCTTGTAAAGATACTCCTCCTCTATCTTTGGGTTGTGTTAACGTTTTATGTTTTATACAATGTAAAGTGTTGCGAAATAAGAATGGTCTTGTTAGATTGTTTATTCGTGAAATAATTTCTTTAGGAATGGTTTGAACATTTGCTATCTAAATCAATTTAGGTAATTTTTTTTTTTTTTTTTTTTCCTCGCTTGAGGTCGCATATTTTTTTCCTCGCATGAGGTCGCATTATCCCCGCCCAAACCCGGCCCTGGTCAAGACCACATGTCCCAACACAAGAAGACCCAATGACAACATGTGTCACCGTAGTGATCTTCTGTGTTCTCACACAAGAGACCTAATGACACATGAATGTCACTGTACCGGTCCCTGTGTGTAGACACATGATCCCAGCCAAAAGCCGGATTCTAGGCATTGGGTTGTACAGCTTTTTTTTTTTTTTTTTTTTTTTTTTTTCTCGCTTGAGGTCGCATATTTTTTCCTCGCATGAGGTCGCATTATCCCCGCCCAAACCCGGCCCCGGTCAAGACCACATGTCCCAACACAAGAAGACCCAGTGACAAAATGTGTCACCTAGTGATCCTCTGTGTTCTCACACAAGGGACCTAATGACACATAAATGTCACTGTACCGGTCCCTGTGTCTAGACACATGATCCCAGCCAAAAGCCGGATTCTTTTTTTTTTTTTTTTTTTTTTTCCCTCGCTTGAGGTCGCATATTTTTTTCCTCGCATGAGGTCGCATTGTCCCCGCCCAAACCCGGCTCTGGTTAAGACCACATGTCCCAACACACGAAGACCCAATGACACCATGTGTCATTGTAGTGGTCTTCTATGTTCTTACACAAAGGACTTCATGACATAAATGTCACTGCTGGTCCCTGCGTCTAGACACATGATCCCAGCCAAAAGCCGGATTCTAGGCATTGGGTTGTACAGCGTAAACTACGCTGCAGTTCCCGAACTTCATGCAGTCGGAAGTGAAGTTAATGGAGGCAATATTATTGTCTTTGCAAGGAGCAGAGCAGATTAGTTTTCACTTCATCGTTAAGTGCATCAAGTAAAACATTGTTTTAATATTTATTAATAACAGCAAATAACAAAATTCACAAATAGAATGTAACAGTTTTTTTTTTTAATGGGCATAACACAATATATTTTGCTTTATATATTTTTGCTTTTAACCACATGCAATTAAAACTGGATGAGAATCTTTTATTTGTTTTGCATTTATGTAATGAGTAAATTCTTTCCCTTGAATTAAAAATTAAAGAAACAAATAAAATAAGTTATCTCCCCTAACATTTAAATATTGACACGTATATAAATGTATTTATATTTACAGTATATTGTTTGTTCCTATTGGTCACCTTAGTACTTTTTTAGTCCATCTATATTTTTGGCAAACATTGACCTGAGATCATACATTCATGTCATTTAAGCTACTTTATCATCCTACAAAATATCTTACACTTATCTCTTATAGGAGAACATATTTTCCAGAAAATATAATTTTGATTTATACGTTTGTTGGCTTTTAATTATTCTTTCTCCACAAGGATCAATATCAAGTATTATCTAAAGACATTTAATTATTCTGTCTCCACAAGGATCAATATCAAGTATTATCTGAAGACATTTAATTATTCTGTCTCCACAAGAATCAATATCAAGTATTATCTGAAGACATTTAATTATTCTATCTCCACAAGGATCAATATCAAGTATTATCTGAAGACATTTAATTATTCTATCTCCACAAGGATCAATATCAAGTATTATCTGAAGACATTTAATTATTCTGTCTCCACAAGAATCAATATCAAGTATTATCTGAAGACATTTAATTATTCTATCTCCACAAGGATCAATATCAAGTATTATCTGAAGACATTTAATTATTCTATCTCCACAAGGATCAATATCAAGTATTATCTGAAGACATTTAATTATTCTGTCTCCACAAGGATCAATATCAAGTATTATCCGAAGACATTTACAATGTTTCTTTCCTTCTCCCGACCCGCCAATTAAAATAGTGGTAGTCATCACGTGATTTTGTGAATCAATATGGAATGTTTTGTAACACAACGCTGTTTTACAGATTGGTGATAATCGATTTTAGTGTTAGCTGCACGTTGTGGTGTCCAATATAGATTGTGAATATTTTGAAGTGAGTTGTATTTATTTTTGTTTTACGTTTTTGGTACGATTGCACGCAACGCGTCACTCTCAATCATTAACCATGTGCATGGATATGTTGGTTATATTAGGGTGTCTTAGTGTATATTCTGATCTATTTACTGATTGTTTTTATTATTTTCAAGCGTTTCTACGAATCCTGTACTTGCTTTCTTCTGTTTCCATCACGCACGCTGCATCCCTCAACTATTCCAAATTTCACCATAAAGTAACAACATCATGTTTGTCTAATATTTATTTACTGTTTACAGACCTCGGGTGTCCCTTCCTTACTTACTTACTTACTGACTTAGTCGTTCCCCTTCTACCGTGAGGTGTAGAGGTTTGGAAGAGAGAGCGCCAGACTATCCTATCGGCTGTCTTCCTCCTGGCCTGGTTCCATTCTAGTCCTCGATCCTTCAAAGATTGTCTAATGTTGTCCTCCCAGCGGACTCTGGGTCATCCTCGGGGTCTGGATCCTTGGCTCTTTGTTTCCCATGCTTGTCGTGGTATCCGATCTTCTCCCATTTTGCAGACATGGCCAAATCATCTTAATTTGGACTGTTCTACTTGGGTCTGCAGGGGGTAGGATTTAAGGCCTTGACGTATCGTCTGGTTGCGTACCATGTCTCTTCTTGTTACTTCAACCACCTTCCTCAGATACCTCATTTCTGAGGCTTGGATCTGGCTTTTATGGATTGTAGTCATTGCCCATGACTCGCATCCGTATGTCAAGACTGGGACATAGGTGGAGCGGTATACAGCCATCTTCGTTTTCTTACCAACCTCTCTCTTGCTGAGGAATCCTCGATTTATGGCCTGATAAAGTCTCCCAGCTGCTGCTTTTCGAGTGGCCAACTTCCTTATGTGTTATAAATGTGTATACAATAACAACAAAAACCTACCCTCCGTTCTGTACTTAAAGTTCTTAGTCTACTATTATATACTAGATACAGTATTAATGTCTTTGTCTTGTGTGGACTGACCTGTACTGTATTATAGGGAAACAACAGAAGTGATTGCGTCATTAATAGGCTGGACTGCTCATGTTAAATTTCCGGTGTTATGTCTTGCGGTTTGCACTAATGATCCGTCATCGAAGCATCATTTTTTAGTCATACCTAGATGGCAGGTAGGATAATCTGATTTGAACAGTTCTTTAAGAAAGAGTTCACTTGGCAGCTTTGAATGGGTACTTAGCTGCCAGTAATATGTTGTAAAAAGTGCGCATGCGCAGTGTGTATCTCAAGTGAAACTTTCGCAGTTCAGTTGCAACCGGTAATTGTTACATGTCTCTCAACACACAGGTCAAGTAGGTGAAAAAAAAGAAATAGGTACATTGTTTTTGAGTCTTTGTTAGGTAAGTTTAAAAAATTGCAGAGATTATCTTACTTCTGTGATAGAAAGCATCCTCGTACCACATCATGGGGCCGAGAATACATTTTTTTGAAAAGGTTACAATCTTTTATCTACACCCTGTATAGCAACAACAACAGTGGTTCTCAACTTGTGAACCTAATAGCCACTATAGACAGTTCATGCAGAGAGGGATAGAGAGTGAGGCAGAATGTTATATACTCAACTTGTGAACCTAATAGCCACCATAGACAGTTTATGCAGAGAGGGATAGAGAGTGAGGCAGAATGTTATATACTTAATTTCGTTGTACAAGTCGCCAGCCGCATAAAGAAGGCTGAGCATGTTAATGAATTCTGTCAAGAACCAGCACCGGGCATGTTGTACATGTTTCTATGTGAATAACGCCTGTTGTCATCATAGTTCATTTTGTCAACTGTTGTTCAGAACGAAGTCGTCGTATGTGAAGATTTCTGACCAATCAATACAAGCAGTCTACTGAACTGGCTGTGATACGAAACCTAACATACGATCAACACAAGGTACAAGTATAAAACAATTGACAAGTCAGTCAACGGCCATAGCCTTTATAGAAAACAATGACCTGCTAATACTACATGATGGAACTGCAACTAGAATTAATCCACACGCTAACGGGGAAGACTCAGCAATAGACATAAGTTTAGCAACTATCAAGCTAGTGAATGTAAATTGGGAAGTGTTACAAGACCCAAACTCAGATCATCTGCCCATTGTAAAAACCATTCCAAATCCAGGACTAGCGAAACTATTTTTTTTTAAAAACTGGGAAGCCTTCCAATCAGAGCTGGAAGTGATGGAATATAAAGACATGGAATCAAATGATACTGACTTGTGGGCAGAAACATTGACTAATGAAATTTTTAAAATAGCAATGCAATATATAAAAAGATAGTTGCTTATCCTTTACAGGACGTGGCAATCAACCCCAACTTTTATTGGCTGTTTGTGATTTTTCTAGGCAATTTTTTTCATTCAGTAGTTTGCCATTGCTTTCTGAATGGTACGGCGCTTATACCATTGTTAAAAATCCACACAAAGCGATTTGCTACCAAACCGCCTGCAGCAGGTTTCGAACCTGGTATATCTGGATTATGAAATTGCGTTCATATCCATTAGGCCACAGACGCCGACAATGCAATATATACCAAATGAAAATATGCCACAGCAACTAAAACCAATAAATAACATTAATAAGAAAAGAAAAACTCAGTTGTCTGGTGGAATAAAAGCTGTGCAGAAATTCATGAGAGAAGAAAAAGGGCCTTACAAAAATATAGAAATAACAGAACAGAAGAACCTATTATGAGTATAAACGTATTAGGAATGAATATAACATAATAATATTAAAAGCCAAAGAAATTAACTGGAAGGAGTTTGGTCAATCACTTAAACCTAGCACTGAAATTAAAGAAGTTTGGAAAAAACTTGAGGCAATCAAAGGGAACAATAAGAAAACAATAATGCCAACAATCAAACTACCAAGGAGAGCAGAAACAGATAAAGAGAAATCTAATCCCTTGCTGAGTATTTCTATAAAGTCAGTGCAAAAAGTAGTATAGGAAAGGAAGAAAATGAGAGAAGAGAAAGACTTAGGATACAGTTTTTAAAAGAACTACAAGACCAGACAGATGAAACAAACTATTTAGATGCTGATATAACAGAGGAAGAAGTAACTAGTGCAATACACGAGAAATCTAATACTGCCTCAGGGCATGATATACTTAGTTATGAAATCCTTAAGAAAGTACCAAAAAAAACTATAAACATAATAACTTCCTTTTATAACAAAATCTGGAGCTAGGGAAAGATGCCAAATGCATGGAAAGTAGACATGAAAGTACCCATCCTAAAACCCAATAAGGAAGCCAATGATGCAAGTTCTTATAGACCTATTGCCTTAACATCACAACTAGGCAAAATACTGGAAACGATTGTTAACGAAAGAGTTAAATTCTACCTAGAAAAAAAATCAGTTATAGAGCCCAAACCAGTCAAGGTTTAGAGCAGAAAGAAGTACAATAGACCAGCTTGTAAGATATGAACACGATGTAAAGCTAGGGTTCAAGAGCAAAGAGAAAACAGTGGCAGTCTTTTTGGATGTGGCTAGAGCATATAATGAATGCTGGTGAAATGGAGCTCTTTACAAAATGAAAAAGATTGGCATTACTGGTAAAACCTATAGGTATCTAGAAAACTTTTTAAAGGACATGTATTTTGCTGTTTAGGTGAACAATGATAAGTCAGAAATATATGAACAACGGAATGGGATTTCTCAGGGATCAGTGACTTCACCTTTAATTTTCACTATAGCTGTAAATGATTAAAAGTTAGTTGCTTATCCTTTACAGGACGTGGCAATCAACCCTAGCTTTTATTGGCTGTTTGTCATTTTTCTAGGCATTTTTTTCACTCAGTAGTTTGCCATTGTAAATGATTAAGCAGAAGATTTTAACGACATTAAGAATGCAGTATCACAATTTGCAGATGACTGTGCCAATTGGCGATCTGGAAGAAAACTTGGACCATGTATACCAAAATCTTAAAAAATTTATAGACAAAGTCTCATAGTGGATGAAAAGTTGGGGCTTCCAAATTAATGTAAAGAAAAAGAGTAGGTGTGATATTCAGCAAAGGAAATTTTTAAAAAAGTAACAAAATCAATATAACCATTAAAGGACAGAAAATATGTAGCTCCACAACAACTAGACTTCTGGGCATAACTTTAGATAAACAACTAAATTGGAACAAACATAAAGACAATTTAGTAGAAAGCTGTAGCGGACCCCAAAATATACAAAGGATAGTAAAAGGTAATGGATGGGGTGGGGGGGTTCTGCAAAGAAATAATGCATATGTTTTACAAGTTTTTCATCAGGGGGAAACTAGATTATGCCAGCATAGTCTATGACACAGCTGCAGCTTCCAACAAAGCAAAACTAGACAGAATTCAAAATGCAGCCGTGAGAACAATCGCAGGTGCATTTTTATCAACACCAGTAGAAGCACTAGAAGTAGCATACTGCCCTTTGGTCTAAGGCGGAAAGAACTAAGATTAAATTATTGGGGTAAAGTAGCACAAGAAGTGACCCACCCAGCACATAAGCATTTGTCAAAAACCAACAAAGTGTATGGGACGTCCCCTTAAATAAAAACATATCCGACAGGGTGGAGAACTATAGAAGATCTAACACGGTTCAAAGCACTGTTAAACACAATTAATAAAAGTAATAAGTATAGAAGCACAATACCACCCTGGGAACAAAAAACACAATTCATAGACTACTCACTTACTGAAAAGATCAAACAAAACATAGAAGATAAGGAAGCTAAAACGGTAAGTAGAAAGTGGTGCATAAATCAACTAACAAAACAAAGTCTGGCCATCTACACTGATAGATCCAAGGGTGATAGTGGGCAACTAGGTGCAGGAGTAGTAATTACCACAGTGGGGAATTAAGAAGAACTACAGTGTAACTGAAGGGGCTTCGATTTTTACCGCAGAGATGGTAGCAATTCTAAATAGTTTAGAACTAATCAAAGATAACCCACCAGAAGCTGCTACGATATTTACAGACTCTCTATCATCACTACAAGCACTAGAACACCCAGGTAAATGTAGCCGGTCAGACATAAAGGAAGCAATTCTAGCAATTAACACAACACTAGGGAACAGATGATATAGTGTGAGGCTAGTGTGGGTTCCAGCACACATAGGCATAGCTGGTAACGAGTTGGCAGACAAGAACGCCAAGAATGGAAGAATAAGTAAAAACAATATAAGAGCAGGACTGGGAAAGTCGGAGATCAAGAGGCAAGTGAAGCTAACAGTAAACGAGGAATGGAAGACAACATGGAAGAACAGTAGAAAAGGCAGACACGCGTTCAAACTGCTGAAAGAACCAACAAGGACGTGCCAGGTCAGAGAAGAATTAAAGATACCATCAAACAAAAAGCTGAGGCGTCTCCGTCTCGGTGCAGCATACTTTATGATAGAGGAACGAACGACCGAACTTTATTTTGTAACGGTTAAGAATTGGGCGCGCAGGGCCGTCTAACATTCTACCCTTTCACACTCATTAAATTTGCATACTATATCCGTTTATTCCCACATGTTACTTTAAGCATTAATTTAAAGGCACGCAACGTTATAAAGTTATTATAACAGCATTCCTTTACAGTATGCAATCATAATAAAAAATGAGTAGGTTGGTTTTTTTTTTTTTAAATTAACAAGATATTGACTGATGAAATATAACAATAATAAATAAAAAATAAAATAAAATAATATAAACAAAACAATAAATAAATAAATTATGTATACCGACACTCAATTATGCGGCCAAAACGTCCACAAGTAATCTGTATTTTTGAATGTGTCATTGTGATGAATTTACCATGATACAAGGTTAAAATATCTCCAAAAATTAACGATAAAATGTAGGGATAAAAATAATGCGTAAGATACTAGGAGACATGCTCGCCCATGCCCGCCCTTCCAGCCACCATTCAAATTATCTAGTTAGACGTGCAGACGGAACGTTTACCCTTTGTAGACGGGGGGGAATGAAACGGAGATCAAAAAAGGAAAGATATGACTGAACACGTGTTTGAAGTTCGAACGGCAAAAAGACGCAATTGGGGGTGGAAGAAAAAAAATTCACGTCCCTAGTTGACACAAAGTAAGGAAATGGACAAGAAAAGGACCTTAGCTCTTATTCGAGACAGTCATTTCTTGGACGTTTTTCGATACTTGGTCTTTATTTGAATGCCGCGGCAAAACACATGAGAGAAGGTTCTCGAACAAATTTCAAAAACTAAACTTGAGAAAAAAATATGTTTTTTCTTAATAATAGAGTTATGAAAAAAAAACCTAGCTAGTTTGATAGCCCATCTTGAGCAGAGAAATAATATGCTTTCAATTATACAGACGGATAGATAATAAGGAAGATATTGACAAAAGACTGTATTGTTCATATCAGACGAGCGACTGCACTGTTAAAAAAATGTCACTAAATTTTCAAAATTTTTGGCCTTGAGCATGCAAACGTAAAAATCGAGCTGTAATTAAAGAGAGGGGAGGTGGTGGAGAATTGTAGCTAAAAATAACTTAGGAGGCAGATTCGTGTAGGAAATGCATGTAGAACCAAGCGTGTTTTTATGAAAAAACAAGTAGAGACAGACGGACTAACAGACCGTAATACATACTTGACTGAGATTTGACTGAAGTGACTTTTGGGTGTAGATTTGAAAGTTAGGGGGGAAGTCGGCGATTGGTCAACGCATTGTATAGTAGCGGGACAGAGAGGTGAAATTTTGCCATTTGACATAAGTCGGTTCAGAGACGCAATTTAAATTAACAGTGGTGCTGATTCCAGAAGAATACAAATATATAGTGGGACGCCATCATACAGCCAGCAGCTCAGCTGAGTTTTGCTAGCAAATTTAACTGTGTTCTCAATTCTGAATTCTGGTAAGAATGAACAGTATTTATTTTGTATATTTTAATAATTCGAGTGATTGATACTGCCATATCATAAAAATGATTACGACAAGTAAGTGTTCGCTCTAGGTCCCCAGCCCAAGTTCAGGGTCTAGAGACATACATACAAAGAAAATATATAGGAACGCCTAAATAAAACTATGAAAAAGGATCTAGTGTTGAGATCAGTGGAACATATCACCTATCTTATTCAATAGCAGGAAGCTATTGAACATATATCAGATGCAATGTGGTCTTGGGGAACTAGTACTATGTGAAACCAACTGGGTAAGATGTGCTGTGTGGTCAGAGAGATCTGACCCAGTCTGTGTGGTGTTGTTGTGTAGTGTTATGTGCAGAAGTGGCTCAGGAGGTAGAGTTCTGACACATGACCCAATACTTTTGTTTCAGAATTGTGAGTTTCTGTTTGGCACCAAAGCGGTGTCAAATGCTGTAGAGATATACACAAGTGTGGACCAGTGCAGTCTAACATTGTGTCAGAGCAGCTGTATATTGTCCCCAGCACGGAGAGGAGGGGCCACCAGACTCTTGTACTAGATCGACGCAGGCGAGATAAGTGATATCTGGCCTGCTGGACGTTCACCAACTGATTTACCAACTAATTTATCAACTAATTCACCATCTAATAAAGAAATACCATTGTGGGAAAATAAACCATGTATTCATCCCCTAAGTCAATGGACAATGTTTGGTAGTCATAGACTGGGAGTGATGACACCACCCCAACAGCATATCTAGTAATAAGTTCCCCTGGGACTATATTAATATAATTATTATTAACCAGTCATTTGAAATAATTAGGTACACACATTCCATTTTATTATGTCATATGATTATGCATTCCATTTATAACTCCATAATACTTCTTATGTTCTGACCAACTAAACATTTGGTTCAGAACAAATAAATTTATCAAAAGATTTAAATTTTAAAACTAAAACAGCCTGAGTTAGTTCAGTGTGTTATAAAGTTTATTAATATTATTAGACTTATTAAATATCTGTGTGTGTGTGTGTGTGTGTGTGTGTGTGTGTGTGTGTGTAATTTACCACAACACTTTACCTATCAGTACCTTAGACTTTTAACGTAGCTACATTCATTAGAAAAAAAAAAGATGTGTGTGAGGTCGTAAGTGGTAGTAAGAAGGGCCTTCTGTAATTCACATCTACATTTATCTTAGGAGCCTTCACAGCTGACCTCATACATCACACTAGGTAACATCAACCATACAATACCATCAAATACCACTACATATATTGGAGGCTCGTCCGGGATAATTAGCTTATCAGTAATATTAGGATCTCCTGGTGGGAGAATAAAATCAGGGAGACAAATTGTAAAAATTAAAAGTGTCCTTTTAAAATTGAAAGTGAAAATAAAAGTTGGTGAATCTTCACAGCCAGCGGTAATTAATTAATTAATTGGTTAATTAGAATTACCTTAGTCAATAGTTAATTAGAATTACTTTAGTTATTGATTGGTTAGATTTTTACCTTGATCATTGTTATTGTGTGTGATGGCTGAGCTGGCAAAGTTCAGATAGGCTGCTGTGCTAACGGCGAAGGAAATGGGAATGGATGGTCAGGTTTTAATTCAGTATGTAACTGCTGAATGTGACAAGTATATTGAAAGGGAAGATAGGAGGGTAGCTGAGAAGAGGTTACAAATTGAGGCTGATAAAGAACTTAAGAGGCTGCAGATTGAGGCTGACAAAAGAAGAAAAACGGCAGCAAAGAGAGGCAGAAGATAAAAAGGCCGAAAGGGAGGCAGAAGATAGAAGGTTGCAAAGGGAGCACGAATTACGACTAAGGGAGCTGGAGTTACAAGGCCATGCTCCTGAAAATGGTGCCAGCCCTTTTGCCTCAGATGCTACGCCTAGTCAGGGAGCCTCAACATCAGCTATGGGGTTTCATTTAGACCATTTTGTTGAAAAAGACGATGACATCGAGGGGTACCTCAGTCGTTTTGAATTATTAGCTACTACATATGGGTTAGAGAGAGAGAGGTGGAGTTTAAAGTTATCACAGGGACTGAGAGGTACTTCTTATGAAGTCTTCGCAAAAATGAACAGAGAAGACCAAGACAATTATGACATGTTAAAGCAGGCTTTGTTATTAAGATACGAAAAAAATGGTGAATTTTATCGTAAGAAATTTAGAAATGCCAAACTGTTGTCTGGGGAGACATACCACCAATTCTCTGCCAGACTGGAAACCTATTTGGAGAAATGGACTGCTCTGGGGAAGACCCAAGATCTTAAAGAGATGATCATGATAGAGCAATTGAGAGAGTCCATGGCTCCAGACTTGAGAAAATTTCTCATGGAACAAGGTGCAGAGAGTTGGGGGAGGTTTTAAATGTCGCTGAGAGGTATCAGGCAGCCCAGGCAGAGGTAAGTGGCACTAAAAAGAAGCACATAGAAACTTTTAAAGCTCCACAGCCATTTAATAAATTTGAAAATAGAGAACAGGGTAATAAAGGCAGGACAAACTTTGAACGGCCAAGAAATGACTATCGAGACAGAAACTCACAGTTCAATGACCAAAAATACAATGAAAGAAAACCGTTTAACCAAGGAAAAAGATGGTGCAAATGGTGCAAGAAAGATAACCATAACACCGAATTTTGTAGAAGGAAACCTTCAAACATTGCTGCAATGAAGTCGGGGACTCAAAGATTAAAGGTTAATCCTAATGGACAGCAGGAACCTTATCACCCCCCAGTTTGTGAGGATGTTATTTGTAATGGGGTCACCATAAGGTGCCTTTATGATACAGGTTTGGATTATGATTCAGTTGTGAAGTCTAGCCTAGTGGACCCAAGTCAGTATACCACAGAAACAGTGGAAATACAAGGGGCGACTAAGGACATACCACTCATGACACTTCCCATCGCAAGGATAACGGTGAAAACTCGCTATGTGGAAGGAGAAATCAGAGCAGCAGTGATAGATGAACCAATCTACCCTCTGATATTGGGGTGTAGATACGTCTTCCTGGGGAATCCCGAGAGACCTGTGATCATGGCGACAGTGCAGACCAGGTCACAGAAAAAGGAGGAAGAAGGTGAACCTATAAATGCTCATCCAGAGGAGATGAGGAAGGCGCAGGCTGAGAATAGGACACTCAAGCCATGTTTTAAAAAATTGCCCAAATGCCACACACCTCCAAGCAAGGGGGAATACTTTATGAAGGACATATTGCTATATAGAAAGACAGGAACTAGATCCACTGGTCACGGACAGTTGGTTCTTCCCAAGGTATATAGGGCAAATTTAATAAGGAGCTTACATGTTGGAAAAGATGGTGACCATGAGAAAGTCGGTACCATCTGCCAAAAAGTTGCTCGAAAATACTATTGGCCCGACGTAAATGTCGATATCGAAAACTTTGTAGAAGCATGTGGCGTATTTCATGAGGGAACACCCACAAAAGGAAAATATGTGCAGGACCTAGAAACGCCACGGGGCAAATTTAGGCCTGGAAGGAAAACTAATTATACTCAGGTAGACAAAGTGGAATGGGAGCCCCCTTTTCACACCCAGTCTTCACTTGAATGGATTAACACGGCCACTATGCGACGAGTACAAAGAGGAAAGTTACCCCAGAATAAACTGACAATCCCTCGGTCAGAGTTATATAAACTGGATGAAACTAAAAGAGAGCGAAGATCTCTCATAAGCAATCTAAAGTGGGGAGACAAACCCAAGAAAAAAATTGGTAGTGGTCGATTTGTGAGTGATGATTCTAGGAAGAAAAGTCCTCATTATAAGGCTTCTAATGGAAGGGACCCGACGGGTTCCATGAAAAATAAGTATGATAAATTAAAAGTCCAGATGTAGCTTATTAAGGACCTGGACAGATGAGAAGGCAGAAGAGACTGTTACCTCATCTTATCAATACGTGAACGAACTGACCACTCGTCTGAAAGCTGGATGGAAACTGGCAAATGATAATTTGAGACAAGCCAGGAAGAAACATGCAGCATATTTTAATAGGAAGGCAAAGGACAGAGAACTAGCTGTGGGAGAGAAGGTGCTTCTTCTACTACCCGGCAGCCAGAATAAATTACAAATTGGATGGCAAGGTCCATATACGGTTCTAGAGAAGGTGTCTAGAACAAACTATAAAATTGACAAAAAGGGGAAGGAGAAAGTTTATCATGTAAACCTGTTAAAGAAGTATCTGGACAGACCACTCCAGGAAAGCACCCCCTTACTGACCTTGGCTATCGCAACTCAAATGCAAAAGGAACCACTCACCTCGCATGAATACCCATTACATCCTTGTGAAACAGCCGCACAGGTAAAAGTCAGTAAGCACCTGACTAAAAATCAGAGGGAGAGAGTTCAACAGGTTCTGGAGGAACATACAGATGTATTAACAGATAAACCAGGACATACAAATTTGCTACAGTATGACATGAAACTGGTAGACTCAAACCCAATCTGTATGAGAGCCTATTCTATTCCGTTCGCGAAGGAGAAGGCATTGAAGGAAGAAATAGATTATTTGTTGAAGAAGGGGATTATTTCACACAGTGAATCATCTTTTAGCTCCAGTGTAGTTTTGTTGAGGAAACCGTCTGGGGAACACAGACTGTGCATAGATTACAGGAAACTGAATGCTGTCACAGAAGGACAAGTGGATCCATTACCAGACACAAAACAGTTATTTGCCAGATTAAACAAGGCAAAATACTTTTCAAAGGTGGATCTTAGTAAAGGCTATTACCAGATTCCAGTGAAGCCTGAAGTGAGACCTTATTTAGCGTTTAGCACCTCGGAAGGACATTATGAATTCAACATGCTACCATTCGGATTGAAAAATGCTCCGAGTGTATTTTCAAGGATGATGCGCAAATTGTTGGATCCCCTGAATAACCCATGTATCACGAATTTCATGGATGATATTCTCGTCGCCACAGAGACATTTGAAGAACACATTGACGCTCTAAAAATGTTATTTGATAGGCTTAGGGAGGCGAACTTAACTGCTAGGCCAACAAAATGTTGTATTGGATGCAAAGAGTTGGAATTCTTGGGACACACTGTATATCAGGGTAACATGACCCCTGATCCCAAGAACTTGGAAAAACTGCAGAGAGCACCTAGACCACAAACAAAAAAGGACGTGCGATCATTCGTGTCGTTATGCGGATTTTATCAAAAATATATCAAAAATTTTAACTCTATTTGTGCTCCTCTGACTGATCTGACTCGCAAGGGACTTCCAGATAAAATTATTTGGACTGCGCAATGTGAATTAGCTTTCCAAGAATTAAAGGAAAAACTCACTAGCAAGCCTATTCTCAAATTGCCTGATTTGACACAGGACTTTGTGGTGAGAACAGATGCAAGTAATGTAGGCCTCGGGGCGGCCTTGTTGCAGAGGTCATCTTCACCCGATGGGGAACTGAACCCAGTCGCTTATGCAAGCCGCAAATTGAATAAAGCGGAACAAGGATATTCTACAAGCGAAAAGGAATGTTTAGAGTTAATCTGGGCAATAAAGAAGTTCCAAATCTATCTGTATGGTAGGACTTTTGTGGTCCAGACGGATCATCAGCCCCTGGTATTCTCATCTCAGGCTAAGCATGAAAACGAAAGATTGTTGAAATGGTCTTTATTATTGCAACCTTATCAGTTTATTATCGAATATATCCCAGGGTCATTGAATGTCAGTGCAGATTTCCTCTGTCGGCACCCCTGTGATCAAAATTAGAGTAGTGGTAGGCGTGAGGAGAGATTTTATCTATGTGTATCACTGGTTTTGGAACTTGCCGTAGTGCATGTTCTCAGGTGAGGAGATGTGTGATGAATTTACCATGATACAACGTTAAAATATCTCCAAAAATTAACGATAAAATGTAGGGATAAAAATAATGCGTAAGATACTAGGAGACATGCTCGCCCATGTCCACCCTTCCAGCCACCATTCAAATTATCTAGTTAGACGTGCAGACGGAACGTTTACCCTTTGTAGACGGGGGGGGGGGGAATGAAACGGAGATCAAAAAAGGAAAGATATGACTGAACACGTGTTTGAAGTTCGAACGGCAAAAAGACGCAATAGGGGGTGGAAGAAAAAAATTCACGTCCCTAGTTGACACAAAGTAAGGAAATGGACAAGAAAAGGACCTTAGCTCTTATTCGAGACAGTCATTTCTTGGACATTTTTCGATACTTGGTCTTTATATGAATGCCGCTTCAAAACACATGAGAGAAGGTTCTCGAACAAATTTCAAAAACTAAACTTGAGAAAAAATATGTTGTTTCTTAATAATAGAGTTATGAAAATAAAACCTAGCTAGTTTGATAGCCCATCTTGAGCAGAGAAATAATATGCTTTCAATTATACAGACGGATAGATAATAAGGAAGATATTGACAAAAGACTGTATTGTTCATATCAGACGAGCGACTGCACTGTTAAAAAAATGTCACTAAATTTTCAAAATTTTTGGCCTTGAGCATGCAAACGTAAAAATCGAGCTGTAATTAAAGAGAGGGGAGGTGGTGGAGAATTGTAGCTAAAAATAACTTAGGAGGCAGATTCGTGTAGGAAATGCATGTAGAACCAAGCGTGTTTTTATGAAAAAACAAGTAGAGACAGACGGACTAACAGACCGTAATACATACTTGACTGAGATTTGACTGAAGTGACTTTTGGGTGTAGATTTGAAAGTTAGGGGGGAAGTCGGCGATTGGTCAACGCATTGTATAGTAGCGGGACAGAGAGGTGAAATTTTGCCATTTGACATAAGTCTGTTCAGAGACGCAGTTTAAATTAACAGTGGTGCTGATTCCAGAAGAATACAAATATATAGTGGGACGCCATCATACAGCCAGCAGCTCAGCTGAGTTTTGCTAGCAAATTTAACTGTGTTCTCAATTCTGAATTCTGGTAAGAATGAACAGTATTTATTTTGTATATTTTAATAATTCGAGTGATTGATACTGCCATATCATAAAAATGATTACGACAAGTAAGTGTTCGCTCTAGGTCCCCAGCCCAAGTTCAGGGTCTAGAGACATACATACAAAGAAAATATATAGGAACGCCTAAATAAAACTATGAAAAAGGATCTAGTGTTGAGATCAGTGGAACATATCACCTATCTTATTCAATAGCAGGAAGCTATTGAACATATATCAGATGCAATGTGGTCTTGGGGAACTAGTACTATGTGAAACCAACTGGGTAAGATGTGCTGTGTGGTCAGAGAGATCTGACCCAGTCTGTGTGGTGTTGTTGTGTAGTGTTGTGTGCAGAAGTGGCTCAGGAGGTAGAGTTCTGACACATGACCCAATACTTTTGTTTCAGAATTGTGAGTTTCTGTTTGGCACCAAAGCGGTGTCAAATGCTGTAGAGATATACACAAGTGTGGACCAGTGCAGTCTAACATTGTGTCAGAGCAGCTGTATATTGTCCCCAGCACGGAGAGGAGGGGCCACCAGACTCTTGTACTAGATCGACGCAGGCGAGATAAGTGATATCTGGCCTGCTGGACGTTCACCAACTGATTTACCAACTAATTTAACAACTAATTCACCATCTAATAAAGACATTCCATTGTGGGAAAATAAACCATGTATTCATCTACCTAAGTCAATGGACAATGTTTGGTAGTCATAGACTGGGAGTGATGACACCACCCCAACAGCATATCTAGTAATAAGTTCCCCTGGGACTATATTAATATATTTATTATTAACCAGTCATTTGAAATAATTAGGTACACACATTCCATTTTATTATGTCATATGATTATGCATTCCATTTATAACTCCATAATACTTCTTATGTTCTGACCAACTAAACATTTGGTTCAGAACAAATAAATTTATCAAAAGATTTAAATTTTAAAACTAAAACAGCCTGAGTTAGTTCAGTGTGTTATAAAGTTTATTAATATTATTAGACTTATTAAATATCTGTGTGTGTGTGTGTGTGTTTAATCTACCACAACACATTACCTATCAGTACCCTAGACTTTTAACGTAGCTACATTCATTAGAAAAAAAAAGATATGTGTGAGGTCGTAAGTGGTAGTAAGAAGGGCCTTCTGTAATTCACATCTACATTTATCTCAGGAGCATTCACAGCTGACCTCATACATCACACTAGGTAACATCAACCATACAATACCATCAAAATTCACTACAGTCATCAATACACAAATTACATAAACTCATTCTCACTTATATCCATACATTCTTGGTGAAATATGAAATAAAAGTAATAATAACACTTTCTTACGCACTTCTATAGCAGGAAAAGTCTTACAGCAGTTTAAACAACAACAAAATATGTATATCTGCTTATTCTCATATACATCATCCCATTTAAGCAAACGAAATCCTTCACATCTCTAAAGTACAGTGGTATGCGGGTACATTCTATCGATTCCCATTTCTAAAGTACAGTGGTATGCGGGTACATTCTCACATAGATTACATTATATAATAATATTACATGGATATAAAACAAATTATTCACATTAAAAACGAGCAGAAGAGGAAAATAAATTTTGACCTTTGGATGAGATGTTGACAGGCAAATGATGTTTCAAAAGGGGTAGATAATCAGTTTTTAGGAAGTGTTTGAAAAGTGCCATGTTAAATGAATATTGTGTAGGTAGGCTTTTTAGGTGGTCTGGAAGGCTGTTCCATAAGTAGGCTCCAGAGTAGGCTAGACTCTTTTTGAACAGGTCGATCCTAGGTTTGTGCAGACGTAGCTGATGTAATTGTTGTCCCTCTCTTCTACTGGTTTGAAACAATGATCATAGGTACGGCGGGGCATTGTTAGATAGAACTGCGTGAGTCAGCTTGGCTTTGTTGTAGAGAAGACTTTTTTTGGGACAGTATTTTGGGTTCTTTTCGTGTCCTTGTGAGTGGTATCTTGCGATTATCGGTGATCAGACGTACTGCTCTCTAATGCAGGGAGTGCAGTCTCTTTGAGGTAGAAGCAGGGCAACAATCCCATAGTGTAGAGCAGTAATCTAGATGTGTCTGTATATGTGAGGTGTAGAACAATAATCTAGTGTCTGCGTCTAAGAAGTGTTTTATTTTGGCTAGCTGGTACGTCTTTTGAGCTAAGTGTTTGAGTTTTCTAGTAGTAATTTAAGGTGAGAGTATAGCAAGGATATAAGTGTTCACGACGCCGACATGTGCATCAAGTGAACACTTTTTTAAGATACGAGAAGAACGACACAATTAAACTAGAAATAACTAAGAGAAAGTGTGCAGATGTCGCCCATTATTAAACACAACAGTGTGATTAACAAACCTGACACTTCAACAACATTCTTGGCTGTAGACAAGAAGATAAGAATAAATACACGACTAATGACAATAGTTATAACTAACACAAAAACAAATGAGAACACTACTACGAAAATAACAATTATGAGTTGGATGGAGAAACTGTTATAAATCCTCCACAATAAAATGTACCACGTGACTCGTATGACTGAGTATACTAATAACTTGACCTGTCCCACAACACCTGGTCATTATGTCACCACCGACTAGGGCTGGACACACTTTAGCGGGGACAATTTAGCTTCTACTGTCCCAACAAGGCTGTGGTCTACCAAATACAATTTGTCATTGTAGCAAGCTTTACAGTTTTCCAACAAGGCTGTGGTTTACCAAATAAAGTTTGTCATTGTAGCTAGCTTTACAGTTTTCCAACAAGGCTGTGGTCTACCAAATACACTTTGTCATTGTAGCTAGCTTTACAGTTTTCCAACAAGGCTGTGGTCTACCAAATACACTTTGTCATTGTAGCTAGCTTTACAGTTTTCCAACGAGGCTGGGGTCTACCAAATACAATTTGTCATTGTAGCTAGCTTTACAGTTTTTCAACAAGGCTGTGGTTTACCAAATACAATCTGTCATTTGTCGTAAATTTAGATAGGTATAGAGATTTATTTGGTCCCGTCTGAATAGAACAGATATAGTGGGGTTA